>JAPDFK010000359.1:0-46905 GCA_027569635.1 Lasiosphaeriaceae sp. G1095 | reverse complement strand
CCCCCCCCCCCCCCCCCCCCCCCCCCCCCCCCCCCCCCCCCCCCCCCCCCCCCCCCCCCCCCCCCCCCCCCCCCCCCCCCCCCCCCCCCCCCCCCCCCCCCCCCCCCCCCCCCCCCCCCCCCCCTGGTTGAGAGCATGTCCCGTTCAAAATGTGGCTAGGGTACATGTACATGTACATGGGGCCTTCAACGTCGAGTACGGAACGCCGCTTCGAACTCTTCAATGGCTGTAACACCATTTGCCCCATGGGCTTTGGAGGCTTGAGAGACGGGTAGCGCATAGTGAATTCGACCGTAGGGTGTGCTATCATGACGAGGGGATTGGCACAGGAAGCGATTCAGTTGATACATGTTCTGACTAGCGGGGTGTTGTCCTCCTGCATCCTTGGACGAATATGAGGAAGACGAGATGCTGGGTTCCACAACCAGAGACGAGCTAACAATAAGAAGACCATTGTTAGGAGGAAAACTATGTTTTCGTCTTTGGATATAAACGGGGGGAAAAGGTGACAAAAAAGAGTCACAGCTTTGAGCTCACATTGAGTTGGCACGCTCCTCAGGCATTTTCGGAGAAATTAATACACCAGATATCGGTATTATGGGAACGATCTCGAATAATCGCTACTGAAGTGAATGAATGGAGAACAAGGGCGGAGTAAGGCAAGGCAAAGATAGGCAACTGAGTGACGGACAAGTTAAACTGACATTTGGCATAAAAAAGAAGAGAACAGCATGCTGGCATTTATATTCTAGAAGAACACCCAATGAATTGGTCGCAGAACTATGGTTACGGATCTAGAAATTGAAGTGTTTAGTAGTTTACAGGGGGAGGGAGGGGTGAGAATGGGTGTGGAGGTAAAAGCAGGCAAGGTATGCGACCAAGCCTGAGGCAACCTTGCAAACAAGGTAGCCACTAGCGGCTGCCTTACGAGTGTGCAGGGTCGGGATTTTTTTGCCTTGCATTCTTTCCTGGCATGAAAATTTTCGCAAAATTCGGAAGAATAAAACCAATTTTTCGTCCATGCGTCCCGTACCGTTATCGCGCCACTATTTACGGGTGCTAGGTTTTGGCCAGTCAGCTATTACTGCGAAAGGAGGGGTAAATATTGAGGGAGTGCCTTAACATGACCCTAACCCTAGAAATTGGTAAATTTGCGTAAATTTGCAAAAAATGCAGCAATTTCTGAGGAATTTCCATTTCTTCGTAACCTTACGCAGCAAAAGTGGTTCGCAAATTCCGCGCCAAATCGACCGAAAGTTTGGGCCTTGCTGAGACATCAAGCGATTGTGCAGATCTGCGGATGGTGCGAGCGAAATGAAAACGAGGAAATGAAATGAAATGAGAGTTACAAAAAGCGAAGAAGATCCAGATTGGCCTGAGAAAAATATACAGTGACCATGGCAAACACGCTCTGATGCCACCTGAGGAGGTTTTGTGTAATTATTCGGGATGAAGTTGACCACCCAGGCAGTGTGCGGGCCTGACAACAACGGGGGACAACCGCCTGTTCGCCATCCAGGACGGGTTCCATGGCACTGGTAGTCTCAGTGAGGGATGTAGGGCCACCTAGGCATCATAAAGGCAGGGTGTCGCAGCGCTTGCCAGAGCCTTGAGCCTCCCCAAGTTTGCATGCTCCTCAAAAAGTCACCACCCATTGAACTCGTAATCAGGTGGAATGGATGGCGGCACAGCGGTTGACAAAAGGCACTCAATGAGTGCCCCGCTTTGCGGGGTTATGAACGGCGAGTCTCCGACGCCCCTCGATCCCCCCACGCAGTACGGAATACGCACCATAGAATACTGGGCGTCTGTTTGTTTTTCACTCATGGTGCACAATCCCCTTTTGGTATTTTCTTTCTCTTTTGCACCACTGACAATTCTTGAGCCTCTTTTTGTCTTTCTTAAGACAATCATCCGCCACATTGCAATTTTGTACCTTCTAGTGCTTGGTAAGCTCTGGATTAGTACCCGGATCTGATTGCTGATTACGTTTTTTTCTTTCTGTTTTACCTTTTTCCGTGGTTGTTATTTTTTGTAGTGGGTGATGAAACTTGCACGTGTGACCGTCAATTCGGGCAAGCTTGTCTTGCACCAAAATGAGCCTTGTCAGATGGTGGAACGCGGAGAGGTTGCCGGCTCCAAGGGGCTGGCTGAGCAGGGCGGGATGGGAGTTTCTGTAACACTGTCACATCTCTCCATCGGCCCATGCAACTCGGAGCGGAGTGCGAGGGTGGCCCGATTCAGCGCTACCAATCAAGGCTGTTTAGTGTGTTCACCTTGCTGGTGGTTGGGTAACTCTTGGGTGCGTGCCATGTCATCTCGTCACCAGGGCTTCGGAAGTGAGAAGAGAAAAAGGCATCCGTACGAAGGCTCAGGCAAAACCAAAGGCGCATCCTACATGGTGTTCATATGTATACTATGTTAAACAAGGCTCCTTGGGGAATAATAGTGGGGCGCACGAGGAATGATGAGAGAGCGATCAGGGCTTCGTGGTACAGTACCAGACCTGCAGCGAGCGAAAAGCAACACTTTGGCCTTGTCGGAAAACAAATTACCTACCTCTGTGTTATAGACTGTCTATCGGGTTCAACTTCTTCCTACAGTGGTGATCTTCCAAGTACCTGGGTCTCAGCTTGTCATATCAAGGGCCGCAGCCTGCGAGGGCAAATTGAAGGTGGCATTGATTGAGTACGATGTTCTGCTGTGCTAAGTCTATACTAGGTAGGTGCTTGACTGATCCTCGGCATGGGCCAATTAAGGTCGGAGGTAGATTTAGAGCCAATCATCCATCACTTTGCTGGTCCTGCTCACCCAAGGATTCCAGCGGCAACTCCCATCCCGCTGCAAAGGAAGCGTTTGTTGCTGGAGAATACCTTGGCACGGATGTAACATGTGTGCCCTTCTTTTGCAGGCCTGCTGGTGCTGTGATGTTCGATGTCTCATTCATAGGGAAAGGGAAAGAGGCGAATGATGAGCATTGTCTGAAGGTAGAACAAGTGGTTAGCGTCTCGCTAATGTACTAAAAAGGGCTCTAGAAAGGATCAAGTCAGCTCGTGTGGTTCCAATAAGTGTTGCCTCGTCTCGAGTCGGCTCGGTGGAAGTTGACGGTTACACAGTCCAGAGACTGCAGCTCCCGCTAATAGGTTCCAAGTCGCTGCTGCGTTAACGTGATCCGCATGACCCCTAGACCGACCGTTGATTTGAAGGCCGGTCTCAATTCGGAGTCAATGCCACCAACAAAGGGAAGAAAGGGAAAGGACCTAGAAGCCCCCGCGGACCGAGCGCAAAAAGCCGTTCTGGCCACCATCAAAACGTGACAGCGTCTGCATGGCTGCGCATGCTACCAGGACAAGGCAGTAGAGCTCTCAAGGCAGACTTTTTATCATCAGTGGCTGCTGAGAAACCAACAAGTTCAACCAACGGCTACGACAAGGGCGCAAACTTGTACACTTAGTATTGGCCATTGATGCTATTTGGCTCATGTTTTTGTTTCGAGCTGTGCTTCTCGTTGATATAATACGATATTTAGTGAAACCAATCATCCGAAATTTCCCAACAACCATGATGATATCTGCCGTCATTATCAGGGCTTGGCGGAGGGGCAAACAATCACACCCTTGGTCTGTCTGCGGGCTCACCACAAATCGCCCAAGCCCAACCCCTGCCTGACCCATCCCACCTCAGATTCAAAAGCGGTAACAGACAGCACATTGTGGCCCCCACCAACAACCCGCATCATCTTCAATTGCTTCGGCCAAAGCTGCTCTCGAAGTCGTCGATGGCACGAGCTGCCTTGTTACAATACAGAGGAATTCGAGTGGCCGTCTGTGTCGTCCGACTGACCAGACGGCCGTACACGGTGGGCTCATTCACAGCCGGCTCCTGAATGTAGCTCTGGAACTGGGCAACCGAGGACGGGTTGCTGTGATTATTATTAGTTTCGCCTTTGAACAGAAATAACAGACTAACCGTTTTGGGGGTTTCCCGGAGGGCCGTGACTTCGTGACAGCACACTTGGCCATGTTGGAGATGAGAATGGATGGGGGTGGTATGTAATGCTTAATCCTCGTGCAGGAAAAGATGTTTGGAAATTTCCGAATACTCAGAGACAGGAAGGAAAGGAAGAGAGAGAGGTTCGAAGTTGGGCAACGACTGAAGGACGGTGTGTTGCATGTACTCTCAATGAGTTGGGAATAGGAGCTCTGCTAGCAGAAACAACCAAACATCATGAGCAAAATTGAGGAAGGGGATACAGGTTTATATACTCAAAATACGTGAGATGCCTATGCAGCCGTGCTCTCACTTACGTCCTGCCCAAAAAACTTGGGGCCGTAATATCTTTGCGGTCAAGGAATCCTCAATGAGGCTGATGCGGATCGTGCAAGGGTCATTGCTGGAGGTGGAGAGAGACCACAGATTGCAAGTTGGTGTACCTGTCGCAGACAGCTCACCTCAAGACCCGAGCAGAAGCCTCAGGTAACGGGAAAGAGAGATAATCCTCCTACACTTGGTCGACTGAGGCACGCTTGGCGACCGTTAGTCACCGTTAGTCACTGAGGCACGCTGGCGCCGTTGGTACACTAGAGCTGCTTGTTCGCGAGTATCTATTTTGTACTACCATCTAGTCATTGGCCATCCCCTGCTAACACATCTTCCATCCTCCTTACCATAGAATCTACATACCCGTTAATCGTCCCCCGACTAATTCGTCTTCATCCAAAACTAACGGCCTAATATTTGATCCAAGGTGAAGATTCGTACGAATATACCGGTTTACAGCCCCCCAACAATCTCAATTTGGTGTGTAGTTTGATCGAAAGTGGTGGAATAGTGCATCTGTTAGTGGCCTGGCTTGCCAAGCCTTTTTGCACAGGTTGACAGGCTTGGACAGGATATTTCCGCGCTGGGTGGCAGGCGGCAGGTGGGCTGCGCTAGCGCTAGCGGGGACCCTAGTGCCTCGGTCGACGACAAGGTACGGAACACCCTTGCCTTAGCTTCAAAGTTAATGCCCTCCTGAATTCTAGTTGCATCATCACCCAACGACCCTCACCCCTCCCACACAACATTATCGTTGCAGGTACGTCGAACAGCAATCCAATTATTGCACTCCCGTGCCCGGATCGCCCAACGTCAGCTCAGCCACCCTAACACTAAGTGTCACTTGCTCTCAACGTCGTCGGTGTTTGGGCCCTGGCAAATGACGCTAACAGACCAGAGTCAGACAAGAATGGAAAGATACGTTAACTGTCAACTTTTGTATTTTTCTGTATAACCCCAAGCAAAGCCAGCAATCTCATCCGTCACAAGGTGTGAAGGGTGTGAATCCCACAACTCTAGACGACCATAGGTGTGACCAACACGTGTTACTCCTGCCGCCTCACGAGCGGCCCGGTGTTGCCCGTGAATGCAGGAAGTTTTCCCGTTTTAGAAGTGAATTTTACCTGGGAGAACCCGCCCCCTTGGTTGGCCAAATGAATGCAACTTTGACGCCGGCCTTTTTTTTTTTTTTTTTTTTTTTTGTACTTGTCGCGATAGAAGTTCCGGACCCCTTCCCACCCTAATTTCACCTACAGTGCTCGCTGAAGACTCAGGCTACAAAGGGCGTTCGTTCTCCCTGCAGCTGCAGCCAACCGCGAAAAACAAGTGCAAGGTTCCAGTTCCCCGCTCTTCACTGAGACGGAAATTATTTCCTCGTTGGGCCTTCTGTCTTGATGCGCCCAAATTGTGTTTATGGCTATCTTGACCTACGGAGAGACTTCTTTTTCCTTTTTCTGGCCCCTGTTATACTAGTTGACTGGGTACCTCTCGTTCCTCTTTCCGACCGGATACATCAAGTCCAACCTGCCAATGTATGCGCAGATTCGTAGTGGGCTGACCCCCTGTCACGTCTTGGTGGGCACAAATCCCTGTTGCCGCATCATCGAGTGGGTGGTGCGGGTGAAGAATAATAATTCCGAATACTCCCCATTCAGTTCCGAAGCTGGTCGTCTTGTCTTCAGGTGTCTGCAGCGTCATCAATGTCGAACGCGAGAGTCCAGGGATGACCTATGAGGGGCGGGACTGGCCATCCCTTTTCCTTCGGGTTACCTAGTATGGACAAAACAACCCCGAGCCGCGGGGTCGGCGATGATGTTGAGTTCAAAATGTCATATGAAATGATGTGCAAAAGTTCCACGTTCCCTGACATGCAGCTCGGTGACACGGTACGGATCCTGCTGCTGCCCGGCCTCTAGTGGGACTGTCAAGCTCACATATTTCGATGTGATTAGTGAGGCTGCCGTTGTGATGTACAACGTCTCCCGCTATTTCTAGCAAGGACTGAGCAGTGGCCCAGCACTACCCAAAGACTGGCCGTGGCAATGATGGGCGTCTGACAATCCGGTGTGCCGTATGAGGGAGAGCGCATACGGATACAAACCTTTCTTGTCTCTGCTCGAGCTTCTGGGGTGGATGCAGCTCGGTATATTGCTGACAGGTTGTTTCTTAACTCGCTGCAATAGGACAATTGTAGGCCGCTAAAGAGCCGAAGTGTTTTAACCCGTAGCGTACCCATACCCATACGGCGACGACTTGGTATCGCAAAATCCCTGGTTGACATGCAGGCGAACCCTGCCCGTTATGGGCTAGCGGAATAATAAACCACCTTACATCCTTAGGTTCTTCGAGCACCGCACCTCTCCTAGGCATGGATATACTTTAACTGCTTACCAACTCTGGCCATTAAGTTCTCGGCCTTAGATGAAATCTAGTGAGATAAATAAGAGAACGTTCTTATCTCAGAGAGTCGTGCAGTCCAGGCAAACGCAACTATGTACATTGTTATGGTTGTTCGTAGTCGATCCGGTCTATCCTAGGTCCTTGAAGATCAGACGGCATTCAATTACGGCGTCGACGAGGAATACAATCTAGCATTTGATGTCCGTATATCAGCTAGGTAAGCATATTATTGGAGACCAAAAAAAATAATAAGCCTGAGCCCTTTGAAGCCCGTCAGATTATAGTTTCAAGGTTCAATTCCCGTGGGGACCTGGGATGGGATGGAGCGGAGTGAGGACGGAAACTCTAACAAACTGAAGTGACGTTGCCTCACAGATGATACATCCACCCCCTATAGCCGTGCCCTCCCATTCCGAATAAGGTTCTTACTACATATTCAGACACGGCTTCCCATTTGTATCGCCCGCTGGAGCGTCTCTGTTATAGCCTAGTAGAAACCCTCAACAGCAAACAGTTATGATGCGCCTCAACATTGCTGCTGCCTTCCTAACACGGCACGTGTTCTCGCCGAAATTCGCGTGCACACACTTGGACCTGTGAAGATTGCCCTTCTTTCCTCTTTTAGTCAAGCTGTCCTATTGGTGCTGACGGGCGCCTTTTTACCAGCTGAAATAATACTTGCCCGCAATGGCCCGTCAGGAGCCCGTACATTCAAACAACAAAAAAGGAGACAACCAACACTTGAAAGTTAAATAGGTTCGGGTCCGGGTCGGGCTTAAAAGGTCGCACTCAATCGACTCATCACCCACCCACTCGTTCCGTTTTCCATCATTTTGCCCAGACATTCCCAGGTTGTTCCGCCGCGCGGGAGCGCGGGTCCCGGAAAGACAACCTGAGAAGGCTGTATAACTAGCGGATGGGGTCGCATTTTAGCGTTGGCCATTTTCGTCCACTTTGCCCTCCCTGTGTGGGAATGGGAATCGGGGTGCCACGCACGATGCCGCGTCGTAACCCTTTCCAGGGTAGGTTGTCAATTCTTCCGTCCCGGACGGATTGGATGTCGCGAGTGGTAGACGCGGGGGAAAAGGAGGAATCGGACTTTTTGTGGCTAGGCAGATAGATGCCGAGGCGTCACCGTCACCACCCAGCAATCATACAATTGCTTGGCGGGTTTCGGCGTTTGGTTATTGGCCTCGGCCGATCTAACTGACGCACGCAATTCAGCCCAGCAACGATCGCTTGGACTTGTCAAGAACAGAGGGGCTTTTTATGGTGGGCCGCTCACTGTCAAACCAGGGAGGGGGACCATGGTCCCCAGTGACACTCCCGCCAAGCTTCCTCGGTATGGGATGTCTTTCTCAGCGCGCGTGGTTTCGAGACACGTCACTCTCCTAAATTTGCAAACACCAGTCACCACCAATGTGTATGTATGTACACTAAATTTTTTTTATCTCATCCATGGTCAGCTTGCGTCATCACTCACTCCCCAGGGCCACGAAGGAAGAAGCCAGAGAAAGATAGTGACGAGTCAAACGATCGCAAAATCCAGTGCGATGGCTCATGTTTCCAAAACTGTTGAGGAAAAAAAAAAAGGGATGTAATCATCCGAACTCCTGTCAACTTTTTCCCCTGCATGTTCTTCAGTGACCCATGACTTTGAGCTGAAGAAAACATGGGAAGAACCCGTGGGCCCCCCGCCAACCTGTTCCGTCCAACGCCAGTTCGCCGATTGTTCGCTATTATTTGCATGTAATCCGTCATCCTCAGCCCTTCAGCTGCAAGTGTTTCCAAGCTGGCGGCAAACCAAAGTGACATCCAATAATTCGCGCCTTCACTCATGAAAGGGTAGAACGGTCGCTGCGCCATCCAAACGTATCCAGCGACTTCCAATGCCGTAAACCTAAATGCAAAATGAACAACAAGAAAAAATGTGGGATAAAAAGAAAATAGAGGACTCTGTGTCGGCCAGTCAATGCATGCAGTTGCTCATTGCTCGCGCTCGCGCTCTCGATCAAAATCATACTCAAAGCCGTCGATAAAAGTCGCGGCGAGGACGGCGTAGAAAGGAATGCGTCCGTAGGGGTTGACATATTGAGCCTGGTTTTGGAGGCGTGCGTAGATCGAGCCATCTTGGAGTGCAGATTGACCGAGGTATGTCTCCAGTATTGGGATTGGGGGAATTGTTGGGGTCAAAGTGTTGTCGATTGACAAGTCGCCGGCCTGGATGCCGGCAGCCCCGGTCCCAGTCCCAGCAGCACCAGCGGCAGCATCGTCATTAGCACCGCCCAAGTGGGCGGCGGTGGGTGGTGGGGGGGTTTCGTTGTTGGAGGGGTCGCTCCGGGCCCGAGAGCTGGCCGAAGGTGTTAAGACGCCATCAGACTGGCTAAAAGACCGTTAGCATACCCAAATTTCTCTCGTGAAACCAAGCAATGAACCAGAGACGAAATTAAATAGTACTACTGACTTTGAGCTTTCGGATGGCAATATAGGTTTCTCATTCTCGCGTGTTGAAGCCATCGTGTCCGCACCAACTTGATCTCGTTGGCATAGAGGTGCCACAGGAAAAGTTGACGCTGACTGGCTGATACTCGTCGTCAGGGAAAAATGTTTCTCTTGCTGGGCGGTAATAAGATAAGTGATAGACAAAGAGCTTCTTGGCAATATACTGAGCAGATGTTGGCAGGTTGCTAGAGTATTGTCGTGGTCAAAATGCATCTGGTCTCTGGACTTGGGGATGGTAAGTCTGTGTGGAAGGGGGAAGGGGGGTTTTTATTGAGAAAAGAACTTGTTAGGACTGAAATGGTCAGAAGAGTTGGAACCTCAGGCTATGCATTATGAGTACATGTACAGTCCGTCCGACTGCTGGCCGTTTGGCCGCAAGGCAGAAAGTGCTCTAAAGGTCCGTCTGCCAGGGTGGAGTCACGACAAGAGGACCGGCAGCAGAACCACGGTGGTGTTGGAAAAAGAATGGAGGGGCGTGTGTGCATGGAACACTGGAGGCGTACCCTTGGCACCACCCTTGGCGAGAACCTGTTGTGCTGCAAGAGACACCCCAATCCTCCGTGCAACCCTGCACTCTCGGTTGCCAGGCCCCTGTCCGCCAACCCCCGATCCGTAATCAGTGCTGCTCACGACTGAATACTGTCCATACTGGCGGTGCCAATGGGTGTTGTGGTGCGAAGTGGCTAGGATGGGGACATGACGATACTGTAGTACCGCATGTCCATGTCCAAACTCGTACAACCACCTCACGATGGGTTGTACAACATGACGCGCCGTGGATAGGATCATTCCTTCTGGCTCTTGGTGCTCTCGGCTCGTTGCCCAGTGGCGGCGCAAGCACGCTCGCCGAGATCGAGCGAGATGATGTGTTTCCTAGGACACCGCGAGACTCGGAGAGCGGGCGTGCAAGGTGTATTGCCTATTCCTCCAACGAAATCCCCTCTAGGCGCTTTCCGTTTCCTCCATCTCGCACACATTCTATCTGGATAGTGACAGCCAGCAGTGATTCAATTGGGAGTGTGTCAAGACTGCCCTTGGATCCCGGCCAAATCCTCCGAGGAACATTGGGTGAGCGACACCACTGGGAGCGATCCGATCAGCATGGGTTAAAGGGTGTGTAGTGTACCCATGGGTAATGTGGATGGCAAAGGGCCGGGAGGGAAGTGCTGGGAGGGAAGTGCTGGGAGCAACATCACCGCTGCTTGGCGAGCCAAGCTGTTGTCTTCGAATGGATGGCGAGCAGGTCCCAGAACCGGGCCTGGGGGGAGGAGGCGTGCGTGCAAAGAGCAGCACAGCTCAGCTCAGCAGCACAGCAGGGGCAATCCTGGACTCAAAAGGTGGTGGGTCGAAGGGGGAGTGGAATGCGTGGAATGCCGGGCCCGATGGAGCAGCCCCTCTGCAGGGGGTACATACCCCGGAGTAACCCGTCAGAGTCCCACCCCCCTGTCACATTTTGGAGTACCATGTCGAGTACCCGTCGATATTTTCTGGAAACCACACACCCCCATCCCACCTCGATCGGGGGGCGGTAGTCTTGGACATTCAGACCTGTCTATGGAAGGATTAACGAATAGCAGAGAAGAGGGTGGTGAAAGTTGCTCGCTCGAGACGGGACGACAGAGCCCAAGCACTGTCAGAATCGCCAGATGCCCCGGGACAATGGCTAAGTAATTGGGATTACATCGGCGGAGGGGAAATAATGTCTCAGTGCATTGTTTCATTTTGCTGGAGGCTTTTCGCACTTTGCCCACCCTGCAATGTATTACAAAGGAAAGTTTCGCCCCGCATGGCCGCCATGCAAAGAACAAGATGAGATGGGATGCCGCGACCCGACGCCGGACAGCAACACACATGAACAGCACAGTTGGACACCTGTCACAGCCCTCCATCTCGACTGGAAAGTGGAAGGTGTTTGCGCCGCGTGGGATGCGCCGTGACGCCCAGTATGTACCCGTCTGCACCTTTGCGCACCCGCCGAGTCAAGCGCCGTTGGCTGCGTCGTATGCGACTCGTCTTTCCAGGTCGAGGGCGGGGGCGTGGCTTTTACCTCATGGGTAGGTAGGTAGCCACTTCGAGGGGGTGCCATATTACTGCGTAGTGTTGCGAACTCTTTCAGCAAGCTGCCAGGCTGTTTGGGCCAGCAATCCGAACGAGGCCCGTCTTATTATTGCCCATCGCGGGGGGTGGGGGCTGTTACCCCTCTGTTGACTTTTTGTGTGGAGAGCTCCTCTTATTTCCGCCTCTAGGGGAATCCAGTTGCCGACCCAAGAACTGCCAAGACACAATATATCGAGGTTGATTTAATGAACACACCGACTAGGTAGACCTAGCAGGTGTTCGGGAAATGCGTCTTGGGTCACTCTGCCACGGAACCGCCGCCAAGGTCCCCCGAGAAGCGCGCACAAACCTGTCATCGTGACCAAAGGAATCATGCGAACTCATTGCAGCGGAAACTCCAATGAGCAATTTAGTGGGCGCGCTCTTTGAGCTCGGGCGATACCGGGAAAATCCCGAAGGCCGGAAACTGCTCTCCAACAGCAACTCGGAGAAGATCGGAATCTATCTGTCGGCGCTGTTGACCTACCTGCCTTTCTGCTAATTAGTGCTGGACAATTTCCAGCTGCTGGAGAGTCAGCAGTGCCAATCATTCCCGATGCAGGAATTCGGTGAGCCAGCTGCAGAAGCCAGCCGGTACTTTATCGCAAAAGTTCCTCCCCCCGGGCTTGGTAGGAGTGGGAATGCAGAAAGAGGGGGGAAACCTCGCAGGATCCGTACATACATAACGGGAAAGGGAAGGGTTGCAGAACAGGCCCACCAGCAATGGCACTGTCCGTCCTCACTCCTTGACAACTTATCGCACATTGTCGTGGAATACCTAGAGACAAGAAAGGAGCGATAGTCTCACAAACAGTCCACAACGCGCATCACCCAATCATGCGTGTCTGAGGCAGTGTACCAAATGTGCGGAGTGAACCTGCAGCACTTGCAGATGGCCGAGCGTGGGTGTGCATGTCTTGACACACAAAAAAATTTCATTCATTGGTTCCTCTCTCTCTTGTTCAAATCCCGAGTGGTGCGGTTTATGGACTTCTTGCTCGTTGTCCAAGCCTTGTTAATAGAGTTTGAAATGAAGCTTCCCCAAAAGTTATGAATAAAAATAATAATATCTCGACGAACAAAGGTGATCTTACTACTATTCTAGTCCCTTGGATAGGTCCGCCGGCAGGCCACAGATCCAACCTTTTTACTTGTCTAGTGGCGACCGACACGGGAAGGCGGCCCCACAATTTTATTGTTAACTACTCTATTTTTGGTGCCCTACTTGTGGGACCCGTCCCCACGATTGGTACCTCCAGTTCAGCCCTAAGGTGTGGGGGTGAAAGGAGGACCCCCCGCGCCCGTCCCAACGGAAATACGGGAGAGGGCTACGAAATGGGACAAGGTATTGTGAGCAAAGAGAAAGAGAGTAAAAATAAACAAATAATTAGTATGAAGTTGGTTTCGCATTCATCGTCCCGCCGATTGCCTTCTGAATGAATGTATTATTGGAACGCGTCTGGGCGACCACGAGACCCTCAACTGCCTGAAACGTGAAGCACCCCCCGCAAAATTGTAGCCTGGAAAGCCTGAAAACCTGCCTGTCTGTCTCTTTGCCTACCTGCCTGCCCGCCCTGTCAACGCCAAAAAAAGAATTGAGAAAATATCACCCAAGGGGTCAATTCGTTTTTCAGCAAGGAGGTAGCCTCCTCTCCAGCTCTCTGAGAATGAGCGCCATTCTCGCGCGACCCCGTGCTCTCGCCCAGGCCTGAACACGACTGGCGCCCAGCGCCGATGATGATCCTCCCGCCGATGACCAGCAGAGGGCCCAGCACGCGTCGGACCGCATATGGCCATCTCCAAAGGCCCGAGGGTCGAGAAACCGCCGCATGGCATAGGGCCGATCATCCATCACCTGGGGATGCGGCTTGACCACTCTCATGTTTTGGTTGGTTAGTTGGTTGGATGTTTGTTGCGCCTGCGTCTGCGCCTGCGCTCACAGTTTATTAGTCGTACAGTCATGTGAGCAAACCACGGCGTTTCTTTTTTTTTTTTCTGAATTGACGGCCCGACAACACCCCGACCGACGTTGCCCCGATGCAGATCCGGCGGGACCAAACATGGCCTTTGGGGGAAGCTCATTGGATGACAAACTTACGTCAAAGACAAAAACAAATGGATCGAAAAGCAACCGGTAGTTGTGCTGACGGGAATTGGTTTGGCGAGATGCCAGTTGCAAGCGGGTTTCGGCCGGAGGATAGATACTGTGGAATTCACGGGTACAAGATCCCAGGAGCCCCAGGCTCGAAGATGCGTGTAATTCCGGGTTTCGTCTTCCCTGGAGTGTGGACGGGCGCTGTGCGACAAGGGCAAGTGCAGGCGGCTTCCTTCGCTCGGCAGCACGGGTAAGGGGGCGTGCGCCGCCTCTGGAGGATGGGTGATATGGCTTGTGGCTTGGAATAGAGAAGAGAAAAAAAAGAGGGCCGACAGAGTCGGGAAAAGATCACAGGGTGTCCAGGCGTACAAAGCAGGCCCAGTTCAGCGGGATGTTTTTTTGTGGTGATCAGTTTTAATGTCCGATTGTTCGTGTGCTTCGTCCCATTTTGGTTTCTTTCAAGTGAAGCCGGGAAATGCTTTTTGGTGGTTGTGCCCGTGAACCAACGAAGCGGGGAACTTCCAATGTTTGGTGCGTGAAAGTGAAAACAGCAAAAAGAGCACGGGGAAAAGTTAGGGTCGGAATTGCAGGCCTGGGTGAGGACAAGTAAGTCATGAGGATATTTATATTTTACCTCTCAACGACTTTGCTTTCCCTGTCTCGATCGGTTTCGTGCGACAGACACCCTCACCCATGATTTATTTTGTTATCCACCCCAAATGGATCACACTTTGCTTGTCCGGTCTCCCCCATTCCACCCGACATCTCCTCCAAACCCCTGCAGTCCCGGCTCGGCCTGCCTGTTCCACAGGGGCCCCCTGCTTGCGCTGCGCTCTTTTCGGCCAATCAATACGCAAAACCTGGCTTGGCCCCTCAATGATGGCGTGAAGCACAAGGATGCTGCCGTTCCCCGCTGAGATGCCAGTGACGTACGAGAAGGGCGCTGCAATCCAGAAGCGAATCAACCCTGGGCTTCCGAAGCCCCGGACAGTGTCTTTGGGTCCAAAATCTGGCCAGCCATTGCCGGTGTGATGAGATTCCTTCACGATTGGGTGCTGAGATGCCATCCGAGCTAAACGAAATCAGATTGGGACTGCACGGCAGAGGTGCAGACGAAGGACGAGAAAAGGAAATCGTACGACTGCGTCCACTACCCAACATGTAGGTCTCATTTGCACTTGCAACTCAACGCCTCGATTTGGTGCTGGAACGTGCCATTGATGGCGTCCAAAGTTCTTCATGCTCTTGTTGTGAAGGCGCTTGGTCTCGGCCAACCTTCAATTTCATCAATCCAAAGGTAATCAAGGCCACAACCCTATTGTGGGCTACTCTTGACAATCCGTGGCCCTGATGTGAGCTAGAAGACGTCGTTAAAGGTGGAGCAACTCTTCGTCCGGCATCAACGTTATTGTGGTTAGGCGACGTTTCAGCGACCCTACCAAGGCAAGCCCAAGACCGCTCCACCCTGAACAAGCATCGTCGGTCACGACCGCTGGGTGGATCAGGGTCAAGTGACGGCGGCGATCAACCGTGCATGTCTGCCTTGCAATGACAGGGATCTCCAAAGGGAAACTCGGTAAGCCAGCGACCAGAAATGGCCGCCCGCCGGCATCCCGATGGATTCTCAGGGCCCGTATCCTGCTCTTTCCAGTCTTCCATCCATCATCCATCCTCGTCACCGCGCGCCCATTTCCTCGGACCCCGGCCGAGTCGCTTGTGGGCATGCAATCGAGCTCGCTCGCCCTCGCGGTGATTGATGACAAGAGGCCGACTGATGGCTTCGTGCCCGCTTTTCTGATGGTTTTGCGCAGGGGTTCCAGGTTTGGTTGAGGCCCAGGTCCGTCACTCTCACCCCACTAGCGGCGGCCTTGTTTGGATTGCCAACCAAGTGCTTCGGGCGAACATGGACGGTTTAGGTCCCCTGCATCGGGATCGAAACATTCTCGAGTTATGTAGCAATCAAGACAACAACACCCCTACTAGTAACTACCTAACATTAATCGGCCTCGCTCAAAGTTGAATCCCTTACTGTAGTATACTAAATCTGGTGCCTTGGGCTGCCCAGGTACCCCAGCTTCCTCTGACACGGCATTGTGTTTCTCGTCTGCTGCCGAGATTGTTTGCAATTGTTTGAGAACTGAAAACAGACTGCCTTGTGATGTCATGTAGTGGTTGAAGTGGCCGTTCCAAATGGGCGGAGGCCGTCGAATCGTTGGGGCAAATGGACATACATGCATCCTCGACTTGCAGTGCAGCGGCCAGGCACCCGCACCGCCCACAGAACTGCACCCACTGGAAGGAAAGTGCAGACGATGCAGCCAGCCAGGCAAGCCAGGTTAAAGGTCCAACCCACCCTCAGTCCTTGCCCCCCAACAAGCACCCTGCAAATCCACACTACCGGGATTGCGATTTTCTGACGTGAGCCAGGTGCGTTTTGCCGTTTGGGCGATCATCTGATTTAGAATATCGTTCTAGTCCTGAAGCCGCCCGTCACTCTTTGGCGAACGACAGACTCCTCATGTGCAAGACCACATCTGTCCACATGCAGGGCCACGTCCAGGTCCGACACCTTGCAGGTTCGCCAACACAGTCATGACTTTGGATTTCCATTTTTTTTCTTCCCCTTTACTCCAACTCCACGATATCTCCCCGGATGCCGCGTATTCACCACAAGCCCGACCGCGTCGCCTGGTGATCGGTGGCAACTCCTACCCCGCGCAACATCGCTTATTCGACGAAAGAAAGGGAGAAGGCTTGAAAGATAACTCCCGGCGCTTAGAGAACGCCCCACCGCCACTATTGATCGCAAAGCCACCCGTTTTAAGGGGTACTATCCATGCTGTACTACATGTATGTACATGTGCATACATACATACATGCCAGTCAACTGACGTCTGTAAAAACAGCGCAGTTTCTAGTCTCTCGTGTCGGCAGTCGGGAACAGGGATTGCACGACTCACTTCGGCCTCTCCTCCGAAGCTCGAGCCAGCACCCCATTGGGCATGCTTTGTGGCATTGTTCGGTTTTTCCCCCCCAAAACGGCTGGCCAAGCTAGTATG
This sequence comes from Lasiosphaeriaceae sp. G1095, assembly GCA_027569635.1. NCBI lineage: Eukaryota > Fungi > Ascomycota > Sordariomycetes > Sordariales > Lasiosphaeriaceae > Lasiosphaeriaceae sp. G1095. The sequence continues at coordinate 30,435 of JAPDFK010000359.1, read as the reverse complement.
GAGACTAATTCAACACACGTTAGTCGTGCATACGGACGGAAGCTCAAGCCAAAAGAAAGGCCATTCTGCCCAGTGCTTAAGGATACAGTTTTTTTACCGTGCTAGCCAGCCTGCTCAGTCTCATGGCCATTTGTATTCCTGAAAAATCACAATGAGAATCTCCAAATGCCTGTATCAAGGCCCTTCGAATTTCCTGGCTACGTATATCAAAGGCCCTTGAACTCTCTTTCGTTCCGCACCGTACTAATTAGTTGATGAGGCATGTTGATCAAGCTGTTGATGTGTCTACAATACCGGTTCAGGCCTGCGTGCACTGTGGAGCGTCTTGTTTGTTAAGACATCACCCCGCCTCCCCTCCCACCACCCCCAAAACAAGCCTTTTGTTGCTCCATTATGACTTCTTCTTGGCCGAACCAGGAACTCAGCTTAAGGATGCCAATTGGCCCGTTGGACACTCGCCTATCTCATGCATATTGGTCCTCGTGATAAAAAAAGTGAAACTCCTGTTCAAAGCTGCAGATACGAAAAAGCACGCCGGCTGGTCTAGTGTTAGCCATGTTTCAGGTCCCGCGCAAGTCAAATGAAAATTGCCCTGCATATATGCACCCTGCACCCTGCAACCTGCCGACATCCCCAATTGGGCATGAGCGGGGCTGCCTGGGTGGTCTCCATCCGTCAGCACACACTCCAATGTCCTCGGGGGGGTTTGTTTCTCGAAATCATCCCAACAGGGTTTCCGCAAGCCTCATTTTGTTTCCATCCTTTCCGTAACAAAGTCCCTTTGCCATCAGGTGTAGCACAACAATAGGGGACGAGTTGCGAAAATGACGTATTGTCTCCTTACACGCTCCCTGGCCTGAAAGGTGAAACAGTAAATTTCTGTGGCGAGAACTTACTTGTATTGTACAATTGAACCCCATTTTCTCACAATGTCCGGGCTGTTGTGATTCGAGCAGAAAATATGTGTCAAAAATTGAAGATTGCCCGGCTTTGGCTTTGCAAGGAGGGGAGTAGGTATCCCATAATGTGAAAGCGTTTCTGCCGCTCCCGCCATCAAGCTCCTCTCTTCCATCATGTACTTGCATTTACACATCCCCTTATTAGCAAGAACTGTGTTTAGGATTGTTGCGGACAGTGGAAAGATATGAAAGTCCAATCTGCGACTGTCTAAAGCGATCTCCTGGATATAATGACTTGAGAAGGGTTAGGGTTGTAACTCCGGGAAATGGCCAGTAATACCAGGTACTCTATTTGGGCGGTTACTCCCAACCATGATCCTTAGTGACTATCTAGGTAAGCAACAATAAACTTGGGATTGACCAACCATTGCTCCTTCGGGGGTATGTCGCTTGTTTCAGTCATGTTCGTCCGCAGGCGCCCGTCAGAATCGTTCGGACGCACGACAAGCTGTGGCCGAGAGTGGTGATTGGCCAACCCGCCCATCGGTTTCAAAGAAGCAAGTCATGCCCTTTTTTTTTCTTCTTTTTTTTTTTATTTTTTTAATCCCTGTGCAGTATCGTATAGTATTCGACCTGCGTCTAGCAGTCGAATCTCCCATTGGCCTGCATATGCAGTGCCAGGTCTTGGTAATATGGACCTATGTCGACATTCTGCGCGTCGTACTTGCATTGACACGAATCACATGCACATGTGGCGTTGTTTGACTGAACCAGCAGCCTGCATGATAGTGTCTGTCTTGTATCACGATGGCCAGGCGCCAGCCGGCCATCCCAACCTGCGCCTGGTGACCAAGATCAAAAGATGCGGCCTAAAAAGGAGACCTAATCAATGTCTTGGCTGAGCGAAAAACAGTTCTTTGTCAAACTCCAGTTTATTGTTAAACCCAGTTAGGAATACCAGGAACCCTAATTACCTACTACCTGTGTTCTGGCTGGCTAAAATTCACAGTTTATGTCACGACCCATACCGTTAGATTACCGGCCTCTGCAGGTTGGTTTCGAGGATGATACCATATTGTTCCGCAACAAATAGCGAGGCCATTTAAGCCCGCCATCGCGTCTTCGTTTTCTGGCATTATGCTGGGTATTACCTTGTCCAGACTCCATGAAATCCATGCCAGAAGTTTCCATCCTGGTTGAGAATCTGCCTCCTGAGAAGCCTTGCCGTGCGCAAGTAATATCAACACACGTGACCACCTGAGGGGCCACAGGGTGAGACGTACAAGGCCGCGGCATATTTTGTGTGTTTTCGGTCCCCACATCCCCTCAATGACCTAACAAGCAACACCGCAAAAATGTGGCTTGTTGACACTACAACCTTCCATTTCCGCCAGGTCAACGACTTGGGGTCGGAAAAATATGCCATTCTTTCCCATACATGGGACGACAGCCGCGAGATCAACTTTCAGCAGCTTCAGCATCTGGCAGCTGCCCGCGGAATGGCTGGGTTCCACAAAATTGAGAAAACTTGCGACATAGCACGCTCCAAGAAGATCCAATTTGCCTGGATCGACACTTGTTGTATTGACAAGACAAACAGCGCTGAACTGAGCGAGGCCATCAACTCCATGTTCCGCTGGTATCGACAGTCATGCGTCTGCTACGTCTACCTTTCGGATTTCCAACCCCTCCCGAGCCACTTGAAGGAGGAGCAAAGGCGAGAGCTGGCCAAAGATCAACTCCGCCAATGCCGCTGGTTTACAAGAGGCTGGACTTTGCAGGAGCCTATTGCGCCGACCAAAATGGAGTTCTTCGACCGTGACTGGAACTTTATCGGCGGGAAAGACGAATTTCAAAGCATTCTATCCGACATCACCAACGTTGATCCGGCCATCCTTGAGGATAGCTCGCGCTTGCCCTCCATCCCCGTCGCCAGGAAGATGTCGTGTGCAGTTGGTCGTCAGACCACGTGAGTCGAAGATCGAGCGTATTCACTGCTTGGTATATTCGATATCAACCTCCCGCTTCTCTACGGCGAGGGCCCAAAGGCCTTCCTGCGGCTGCAGCAGCAAGTCGCAAGCCAGAGCAGCGATCTCAGTCTCTTTGTGTGGCAGTACGACGCCAGGCCCGATGTCGAAAGCCCTCAGTTTGGAGGCTTGTTTGCTACCTCGCCCGACGAGTTCCGGCACTGCTGCACGCTAAAAAGGCATGCCGACCAGTTCCAGCTGTCCAGGGAGTTTACAATCACCAACTGTGGCTTGCGTATGGACAACACTCTCCATCGTATCAGCGGGGCGACTTCTGGCGACGAGCTCTTGCTGTGTTTGGATTGCGTCGAGAACAGTATGAGGACAAGTTACCAGACCAGGTGGCTTGGCGTACGGCTGACCAAGATTGGAAACACGTTCCTCAGGTTCAAGCCGGCCGAGATCGAGATGGCAGGGTCCCGAGCCACGTGGACAGCAGATTCGGGTGGTGAGACTGGGTCCGATGCTGAACGGCTCAAAAGTCAGCTTGGTTCATCCACCAAGCACATCTTTGTCCAGACCTACCTCGACTCTAGCAACGCCCAGAGAATCAGGTCGCTGATGAACACTGGAATTGTTATCGCCTACACACCTGACCTCGCTCGGGAAGTTAGTGGCCGCTCTGGAATTCCGCGGAAGTGCTGCCAAGGCACGAACTCTGAGGGGGAAAAAACCTTTGTGTTCAACGCTCAGGGGCGGGATAATTTCCTGGGCATTCACTACTTTAGTTTCAGCCACCCCTCAATCAGTATCGGCGGTCACGAAGACGAGTTCGCATTAGTCTGCGCCTTGCAGTGGACTGGCTCGTCATACCAGCTCCTGTTGGCCCTTTTCTGGGCAAGCGATCTTGGATCGACACAAGGGAGAGAGAGCGAGGACGATGTCCTGACAAAGTTGAAAGACAGGCTCCTCGTCCAATATTCGGATATCTCGGGGTTTCTGGAGCAAAGAAGTATGCCCATGAAGCTGTGGAGTGGTGGCATAAATTCGAAATGGCTGACAGTACGACAAATCCACAAGCACAATGAACATACCCAACACGCATTCTTCACGTGGAAGGAGGGATATTTTCATGTGCTCTTGGAAACTGGTTACGAGTTGAGGGTGGCAGAGAGTGTATCCCGGCACTTCCGTATCCAAGGGGGAACCTAAATGGCTCTGGATTGTGGCTGGAGGATGGGAAGGCAGATGAGAAGGTCTAAAAAATTATGTTGTTCCTCAGAGAGGAAGAAAGCACCACGGCGACCATCCACTGGCAATACCAGCAGTTAATTAATTTCTAATATTCTCACCCCTCAAACGTCAAATACTACAAGGAGATTTTCCTGTCCCTTGGTGTAGTCTCTCGTTGATGCCAACCACAAGTGCTAGTTGCTTTCTTACGTCGGCGGCAAAACCATTCTTCACTACCAACTGCTGTGAGGTAGTTTTGTTAGTACACTGTTTTTGCGTCGGAGTTAATTAGTAGCGAGAGGGAATTAGTTCTTGGTTGAGAACGACTCGGACTTGGAATGGTAGTAATTATAGTCACGCCTCTGGACCTTGAACGAAAAGAGAGGAAAATTGGCGTATAGTATTGAGATGATTTTATACTGCCTTGTATGTTTAACCATAGTGTCTTTTTAAGTAACCGAACATAGACAGGAGTGGACGTAGAAAATAGTGGACACGTGGAAGCCCCGTCTTCCACAACACACCACAGGCCCAAACAAAACACAAGATAGGTGAACCGTAAGGTCAAAATAAAGAATGGACTGCTGTGATTGTAACAATAGAAAAAGGACTGACTGACTGAAGACCCTACCGGCTTGACCGGCAGGTCAAAAACAAAGACTAGATCATGAAAGGCAACGTAAATCGATTCTTTCAACCTAACTGGCCGGTTGAAAGGATCAAAGAGAGCTGCCCTTCTCTGATCACAGGGTGGGCTGGCCACCTTTCAATAGGGTGGCCAAGGGAAAGCAAAAATTTAGTCCTATATTACAGACAAGGAGACGGGGGTCACAACCCTGAATCTCATAATGAACAACCCCCTATTTTGGCGTAGGTGCTTACCCCAGCACAATATCTAGTAATATGTTGCTATCTCTCCGGGAGCATTCATGTCTCTACCAAGTCTACCAACAACACTATCTTGTCCCTTGCTCCAATCAATCCCCCCCCCCCACCAAAGTCAAAACCAGGCAAACACGCCTTTTGAATAGCATCATGGGCATTATGCCCTCAAATCCGGCATCCACCACAGCTACGAGGAGTACATGTAGTATTATTGATTCCTCCTTAATTACCCTTGTAGTGGCCCAATCAACAATCATATGTCATGGTCACACCCACGCCCTGCTTCTCGGTAAACGCCACGCTGCCCGTCTTCCCGTCGGCAATCTGCAGGGAGTAGCACATCTGCGGCCGGCAGGCAAAGGAGTTGATGGTGGCCGCAGATCCGCTAGCGAAAGTAGCGGTACCGACAAGAGCGCCGGGCGCCGGCCCGTCCAGCGCCACGACGTTGATCTGCTGCGAGCCGCTACCGCTGACCGCGCCAACCGCCAGGTTAAGCATCAGCGAGCAGGGCCCCACGGCATCGTCGGGGATGGTGAAGCCGATTTCCACGGGGGAGGCGCCGGACGAGACGTCCACGGTGAAGGGGATGGCTTGTGACGAGGTGCGGAGGATGGGGTACTGCGCTGCGCAGGTCCGTTTCGTAATCAAGTTGAGAGATGACGTAGGTGGTTGTGAGGGGGGGAGGGCGGAGATGGACCCGGCAAAGATGGGGAGAAGGAAGAGCGAGACGTGCATGTGGGTGGTGCTTCAAGTTGTTGAGATGGAATATGCGGAACGGATCAGATGAAGTGAGTGGGTGCTTGTATGTTGATGGTTGGATGTGAGAGGCGGATGAAGAAAAAAAAAAAGAAAAAAAAGAGTAGCCATGCAGGAAAAGCAGCCCGGCTTCTTATATTCAGGACAAGACGGGCCGTGTGGATTGGACTGGCAACGGATGCTCTCAGCCATGCCCCGACACTGCCCCGTGAACGCGAGCTTGCAGAGCCTATCTTTTCTGGATCCTTGGCATTTGGGATGCACCATCAAATCTTGTCAATGCCGTATCCCATGCTGGTGCGGTGATTGCTGTGGCTGTTAGGACACCAGCCTCCGATCAATCTTGGGAGCCCAACCATCTCCAGTTGCAAAATGCAAACACATGTCATCTTGCTGTCGTAGAAATAAGTGGCCGAGTGCGGCGAGTGGATCAAGGTTTGTGGGAATCTATTCATGTCCGTGAACATAAACTTTGTTATTGAATGTACGCTAATACTACACTTAATAGCATATATTCCCCAGGCAACGTGACGCAAAAAAAAAAAAAAAAAAAAAAGGCTAGGAATTCCCATAACCCGACGCTACTTGTGGCTTGACATGAGTAGACCTGAACTCTGTTGCTCTAGTCCCTGTCGCCTATAACGGGAGGTGAGGTGAGGGTCGGAGTTTTGCGAGCCAAGTTCCAACCCCTCTGCAGTCCTCGGCCTTATCAAAAAAACCTTTGCGTGGATTATTACTGCGCCTCACGGCATACCTGGACTCTTCATACTCAAAGTTTGGGATGAACCGGTTATAAGGGCGCTTGAAATTCCGAGCTGGCCCGGTTAATTCATGGCAGTGAAGATGGCAATAAATACCCCTGTTGCTATCAAAGATACCTTAGGTACGGAGATGAGAAACTACTATCGTTATAGCACATCCCACTGACCGTAGTTGCATGGGCCTTAGCTAGCCTGGTGAACGTCGATAGAGTCTTTGTGGATGATAAAATTTCCAATGGCATGCCCGTCTGGCTGCGCACATCCACCCACCATGGCTTCAATTGGACCACTAAGACAATAAGTGAACTGCTTATTTCACTTGGGGTTGTGTACATGATATTCTTATAAATTACTTACCTATGCTCCTCGCACCACGCAGCCCGTTCCCGGCAGAAAAATTGATGACATGGAATCACCATTGCCCTTTATTATTTCCATGCCAAGATGTATACCCTGCAATGATTCCCGAGGACTGGCATCGGCTAGCCTCAAGCTGGGACGATTGACGACTCTACGGAGGCTCGGGCCAAAAGAAATGGTCATTCTGCCCAGCGCCTAAAAAGATAGGAATTGCACATTGCTGGCTTACGTGCTAGGTGCTAATTTGGAAAGGAATGGTTGGGAAGTATTGCATTCCTATATTAAGGTTCTATTCTATGAGTTCTCAACAAGGCATGGCGAAAAGGAATTAATCAACAGTCCATTTCATTCTATCGTCATCACGACTCTCAACATCATTTCACCCTCAACATTACGAAGCATCTGGCACAAACACAGCTAGTCGTGCCCGAATCCCCCCGCATATCATATTACACCGTGCCAAGACTGCACCGCTAATCATCTTGCTCTTAGAGCACCCCAGTCATTCCACGCATATGAGCATGGTGCACATAAAATGCGGTTCCGAGGCGCCAGCCTGATACTCCCGCCAGGGGGGATTTGATTTCTTACCCAGAAAACCAACGAAAGCCTTCCATTACAACACAAAACATGATCGTAAAGTTGACAATCAAACACATACTTGAACTAGACTAGCTGACAGAATTGCACCCAGCATGCTGAACTTTCAACATACTTTAGGTCGTCCCTCCCTTCCCCTGTCCGGTATTGTTGGACGGGCAATTCAGGAGGTGCAGAGACCGCCATCCTGTGCACCATGTTTCTGCAGTAATGAGATATCTGTAACTCGACCAAGCGCCTATCGTAAAGAACAGACTCGGCCTTGCGGCGTTTTTTGTATTGAAGCAGTTTGATGTAGTGTCCACATGGTATAAGGCCCGGTGGCTAACGCTGCCGCAGCCCGTGCCGTTTGGGGTCCTTTTCGCCCCTACTGAATTGAATTTCTAAATATAATGTTCCCGATATGGACGGACAATGCTGTAGGAATACTTGACTCTTAGAAAGACTGAACAGAGCCGAGAATGGACGTGGCTAGATATTTGTCATGGGAGTAGGCTGCTGACCGAGCAGGTCTCATACCTTGGGGCAGGCCGTGCCCTCAATCAGTCCAGCTGTCTACCTATATTGGCTCTGGGGTCATGCCAGCTTACGGCTCGTTTGATCCTCAAAGGGAGGTGGTTTTCAAAAGTTCAGCCCAGCACATAACCAATTGTTTGGGCAGGCATGCTTATTAAGGGACAATACCTATTGACAAGTGTTAAGGCTCCAGGCAAGCGCCAAAACCCTATAAAGATGCACATCTACCACTGGCAATTGTTACTGATGACTATTTAGATCATTATCGTACTACCACCGGCAAGTTCAATTCTCAAGTTTTAGTTGACCTGGCATTACCTAAGGATTCGGCAGCCCAGCATCTCGGACCACCGGACAAGACTCAACGACAATGAGCAATCCCTATTACACATTTGGGACAGCCACTGGCTCTGCCTCGAGAAACACTGGTGACCATTACCGTGTAAACGCTGCGCCAAACGCTTCCAGAAACCCCACCAACATCTATTCGGATTACGGAAACGGCGTTGGCTTCAGACAACAGATTCCTGCTGAATCGCAGCGGGCACTGACAGCAAGCTTTGCGGCCGACGTCGAGACACAGGCGCTCGCCGGCGGGTACAGAATCCCTGGCGCGTCGTCGACTTATCAGACAAGAGGCAACATCGGCCCGCTCGGGCAGCCCTCACGGACGGGCAACGTCCTATACGCCAGCACGAGCATGCAGGGCGCCGTGGCAAACCCCGGACCTCGCGGCCGGCCCCAGCTGCCCCCGAATCTCAACGGCGCCGTTCACGCAGACCACATGCACGCGGCACGGTGCGCTGAGATTGGGGCCGCCGCCACCCACGCCTATGCCAACCCGGGCCTCCAAGCAAGCCAGATGAGAGGAACGTTCCACACCGTCACGACAACCACGAGGGTGACGAAGGCGCCCTGCCCCCGCCACTTGGCGAGTTACGAGGGGCGTCGCGGCTGCTGGGACTGCCAGCAGATCATGGGTGCGAATGATATCTAGAGAGAGAGAGAGAGAGAGAGAGAGAGAGAGAGAGGCATCCTGATTCTTGGGTCGTGCAGGTCGGGACTCGGTGCTGGAGACGGATTATATGTTCCTGGCGTTGGCTTATGTAGGTTCAAGTATGATGGATGATGTTTTAAAATTAGAAACTGTATTTGAAAGTTAGATATATAGTTAGTTTATATATCTCAGGGTGGTGGTGAGAGAACTATTATATTTCGTCGTGTCGTGTCACAATATCTGGCCCCTGATGTCGGTCGGGGACTCGATGTCGACACTGGCTGTGAATGATTAATAACTAGGTAATCAGTTTTCATCTTCAAATGAAGTTTTTGATAGTCTGATGGCGTGGTAGGAACTATCACACTTCTTTATCCTTCTTTTTGTTTCCCCATCTCCAGTTGAAAATGTCGAAAGAATTCTTGTTCCGCGATAAAAAACAGGTTTGCTAACCCCAGCCCAGCCAGCCTCCACGATCCACGTCCCGCGATACAAAAAGTGCCCACCCCACCACCACAGTCAACCCTGCGCGCCCCACCTTAGACCCGCCAAGAAGAAGGTGCGATAAGCGATAAGGCAATCGTTGGCGGCAATCTGAGGAAAAAAAATCGCAGCTTGCGACCAGCCGTCAACGAGCCCCCGAATGCACAACCTGGGAACCACCACCAGGACCTCAACAACAACAAAATGGGGAAAAGAAAGCTTGCCGCCCTCGAAAAGGTCGACGCAGATCTGGTGAGCTTGCAGTATAAGATCAGGAGAGATCCCAAGTAAGCCTTGACCCAGTGAATCGTTCCATCGTCTCGATTGATCCATCAATCGCTAACCTTGACCTTTTTTTTTTTTTTTTTTTTTTCGCACAGATCGTACGCCCAAGAGTTCTACGACCAGGTTAGCACCCGAGAGGCGAGAGGCGCGCGCGATTGAGACTGGCGCAAGAGAACTGACTCTTGCCGATCCAACATAGTGGCTCGCCTACGATGCGCAGCGGCAGATCTTTATATCGTCTCCGTCCACCGCCTCGACCGACGACATCAAGAAGTTCCACGACCTCGTCGACCTGATCGCCCATGTTGCCGACCTCTACCCCGACCTCACCGCCCCCTACGCTGACCACCTGAAGGAGCTGCTGAACCAACACCATGCCGTTCTCCACACCGAGCTGAGGGAGAAGGTGGTCGGGAGTCTGGTGCTGTTGCGGAGGAAGGATGTCATCGACTCGACCAGTCTGCTGACCACCTTGTTCCCCATCCTCGTCTCGACCCCGAGCAAGACACTACGATCCCTGCTGTACACCAAGATCATTAGCGACCTGAGAGAATCCAACTCAAAGACCACCAACCACCGCCTCAACCGGACCATCCAGACCGTGCTGCACAACCTCGTCACCTCGGACCGCACATCTACAAAGGGCATGTGGGCCACGCGCATCACGCGCGAGCTGTGGCGCCGCCAGGTTTGGACCGACGCCAAGCCCTGCGACGTGATGAAGGAGGCCTGCCTGAGCGACAACGAGAAGGTGGTGGTTGGAGGCGTCAAGTTCTTCCTGGGAGGCGACGCATCGAGAGAGGAGTTTGAGGACGATTCCAGCGATGACGACGTCGATCTAAGGAGGGTCAAGCATCAGAGCGGCATCAACAAGAAGACAAAAAAGCGCCTCAAGGCCTATGAGAGGGCTGTCGACAAGGTCAAGAGGTATGTGTTTGCCTTTTTCCGTTTTGTGTCCTAGCAGATAAACTAACCCCCTTTTTTTTTTTTTCTTCTTCTGGATCAACAGACAAGAGCGCAAAAAGAAAGCACCCCACCCTCTCAACTTCTCGGCCCTCCATCTCATCCACGACCCGCAAGGCTTCGCCGAGCAGCTGTTCCAGAAGCACCTGCAAAACACAAAGAATAGGTTTACGCTCGATAACAAGCTCATGGTTCTGCAGCTGGTCACCCGCTTGGTCGGCCTGCACAAACTCACCATCATCTCCCTTTACTCCTGGTTTGTCCGCTTCTTGACGCCCAAACAAGCTCAAGTCACATCCTTCCTCGCCTCGCTGGCCCAGGCAACACACAGCCTCGTGCCACCCGATGTCGTCGAACCGTTGATAATCAAGATTGCCAACGAGTTCGTCTCGGAGGCTTCGGCAACCGAGGTCGCAGCTGCGGGCATCAACGCCATCCGCGAGGTCGCCATTCGTCAGCCGTTGTGCATGACTGAGACCTTATTGCAAGATCTGGTGCTCTACCAGAGGAGCAAGGATAAGGGTGTGGTGATGGCAGCAAAGGGCCTCCAGTCACTCTACCGTGAGGTCTACCCAGAGCTGCTGCAAAAGAAGTATCGCGGCAAGGAGGCCACCATGGGTCTCAAGTCGGGCGATGTACGACAACGCAAGTTTGGCGAGGAAGACGAGGGGGGTATCGATGGTATCGAGCTGCTGGAGCAGTACAAGGAGGAGCAGAGGGCGAAGAAGCTTGCTGAGCTGGAAGGGTTACCAGAAGGCGAGGCCGAAGCCAAGAAGGACAAGATGGACGAGGACGAAGATGGGTTCAACTCGGACGAGTGGGAGGTTGGCTCCACCGACAGCGAGTCTGATGGTGGGTGGATCAACGTGGAGAGCGATGGGGAGGACGACGCGCCGGTCAATAAGCGGCAAAAGAACGACGCCGCAACTGATGCTCCAGAGCTCGTCGATGCCGAGATGGCCGAGGTTGCTGAAGCCAACAGGATATCGAAGCTCGCCACAACGTCCATCCTCACCCCCGCCGATCTTGTCAAGCTGCAGGAGCTGCGGAGAGAGGCCAAGGTTGACCAGCTGCTGGGCAACCGCTCCAAGCGCAAGAAGGAGCTCATCGCGCGGCACATTGATGAAGGCGTCACGGCCGAGGACATTGAGCTGCCCGCGACGCTGGGCAAGAAGTCGACGAGAGAGGAACGTATCGCTCTCGCCAAGGAGGGCAAGCCTGGGCGTGACGAGCACAAGTCGACCAAGGCCATCCGCAAGTCCAAGAAGGAGGCCGAGGGCAAGAGCACCACCAACAAGGACAAGGCGCGCAAGAAAAACTTCCTCATGACGGTTGGCAAGGCGAGGGCCAAGAGCAAGAGGAGTTTGACCGAGACGAAGAAGGCGCTCACCTTGCACGTGGCGAGAAGCAAGAATGGCGGAAGGAGACGGAACGACTCCTGATCGGAGAAAGGTGTTTGTTTATGTCAGTTACGTATTGGTCGAGCTTGAAGAAATTCAAGAGCTTTTACGACATTTTAAAAGTCTGGGGTTGCAAGATTTTTATCAAGCGTGTGAATTGCATGTCGTTTGTTTAGACGTCTAAGGCATTAATTTTGCCATTATTGTTGTTGCGCCTGGGAAATATTGTCCTCGCCGGCCCCCGTCCCCCATCTTTGAAAATCTATTTATAATTAAAGTCCAAGTTATGGTCACCTCTATTGTTAGGATTTTTTGACGTTTTTCAAATTTCACCTTTCTTGTTTGTTTCTTCTGCTTATATCTTGAGCAGACCACCACATCAGCTTTCGATTTTTTTTTTCTAGCTGACTGGACCAACGATTATCTACATCCCGGCTATCATATAAAAAGTCCGCCGAGGAGGAGGCCGGTCCAGCTTATCCACAGGGTACATGCTAATTAAGCAGGATATTCAAGCCAAAACATGTTTCACAACAAGGATTATTCGAATTGCTCACGCTTACAAGTATAGAAAACTAATTACTGCCATCAAACCTCCCCTGTCTGCCATCTCACTTGGACCAGGTACTTAGACTAGAAACAATATGCTCCCAAGCCAATTACATTGGCGGCACGGGCTCCCAGAACAGGGTAACCGCGGTCATGGTAGGATCGATATTACCTGCCCATTCACACATCAATAATCGCCCGGCCAGCACGCACGCACGCAGCGACGACTGAACTACTCACCCTTGAACCAGGTCAAAAGCCAAGTGCCGTCCGCATCTTGGGTAGCAATCCAGTTGCTCGCCGTCATGTCGGCCATGCGCACACGGGAGTCGGGCGACGGGAAAAGACGCCACCAGTCCCACTCGACGACGATACCCGGAGGTGATGCCCCCGGTGGGTTTGGCACCTCGACGAAGGCGAGGTTGTTTGCCGGCCCGACCAAGCCCAGGGCGTTGCCATCGCCCGCGACCGTGAGGATGTTGGTGTTGGGCCGGCTGCCTGGCGACGTGGACGCCTGCACCACCGCTACCGAGGCGGAGGATCCGCCGCCGCGGATACCAAGGTGTGTGCCGTTGCTGCTGACGTAGGTGCCATTGACGGCCGTGTTTCTATTATGGGGTCCAAGAGGTCAAGGGGTTAATTAGATCCGTAATGAGAAAAAGGAAGAGTAGCAAGAAGGCCAAGGGGAAATAATATATATATACTTACGCACTGGTGGTGAAGAAGCGGATAAGAGAGGGAGACCCGGATGCTTGGGGAGCTGGTGTTCCAACCACTAGAGCGGCGAACAACAACAGGGTGGAGAGGATGGAGTTGTGGTGCAGCTTCATGGCGATTGTTCTCAGTGTTTTTCTCTGTCGCGTTAGTTCTTTGAGTGTGGATTTGGACCGACTTCTGGCTTCACTTGTGATCTCAAAAAGGAGTTTAAGCTGAATATATATATAGCCTGATGCCCCCCCCCCCTAGGTAAGGGGCTGTTTGCTCAACAACTGCCGATGCCGACGTTGCAGCATCGGGTGCGGCTGAGCATGACCACCGCTACAAACTGTATCACATCACGAGCTTTCTAGCTGGACGGGGTCATCTATCCGGGTGAGGAATCAGTTGTACAAGTTCTAAACAACATGGAATGGAACCAGATGTGGATAGCCTGGCGAAGGGTGGGTTGCATTGGTTTGCAGCCGCAGAGAACCCCGAGGCCGCCGTTCACAAATTACGTCCGGATTCTCGGTGAACCTCGATTCAAGTACACACACACCAAAAAAGCTACCTACTTTCAACCCAAGAGTCCAACTTTCTCGTCCCCTTGCCGGGCCGAAATACCGCATCCAGACAAGACCCAACTTCTGGGAAGCTACGAGGTACACAAGGTTCTTGTATTTGAACACGTTAGCGAGCCGACCGGCGACGAGCCGCAATGTAAGGCGAAGCTTAAGCTAACTTGTAAACTCTCGCCTCTTATCCCACCATAGACCCTGCTGGGGGGGGGGGGGGGTTCGGTCCTAGATGTTAATTATAACTTTCACAAAAATGCTGGGACACTGAACCTGGCCGTTCCTGTACATTACCGATCCCACTTCCTCCGGCCAGGAGAAAATGTCAAGGACCGAATCCCGTAAGCACCCACCCCACCCCTCTTCCCCGGTAATTAACATGGCGTTGTTTGGCGACGTAACCTTTTGTGATATTTATGGCTTGCTCGGCGACGGGCAGAGGTAGCGCTCGAACAGACGCTTTGGTAGACGTACTGCATAAGGAGTCATGATTACCAATATCACGTGGAATACACTAATCCTTCCAAGTCTCAAAAATGGGACCCAAGTAACTCCGCCAGGGGGTCACTCGTACATAATGGGGGGGAGTAAGCGATATACCAAATATTGATGTATTCGATAGCGAGTTATGTGTTCACGCGACAATATCCACTTATGTTATCTTTATAGTTGGGCTCGTTTGGAATTGTTGCGCGTGACGGAGAACAATGCTGCACATTTTAAGCTCAGCTATGTACACCCCCAGTTCTTTTCTTTTCTTTTCTTTTCTTTTTCTTCGTTTTTTTAACCGTAGTAGGTGCTAGCTTTGTTGGCTTGATTGAATAAGCCCCTCTCCGTAGTCTAATACCTATTTCGACGTGTAAACCAGTAGACTTGAAAATGATGAAATGACTTTTGACTAATTAAGTTCTTAGCTCAGGGGTTTTGACACCGTATACACTCAGTCAACTAATAATTAACTCTATGATGGATACGGATAGGGACTATACTTAGGTATATATATACCAGCCGGAGATCGCGGGCTTTATAGCGTACCTATTTAATACCTTGAGGGCCAGGGACCCCACCAAGCCCGCACAAATAATTGAAATTGTGTTTATAGAAAGAACAACAGCGCTCGCATGAACCTGTTTGGGCCTTAATTATTTCATTAAAATTGAATAATATTAGTTGACTGTTAATCAGACTGAGTGTATGCGGCCGGCCGGTATCATCCAGTCCGCATCCATTGAGCGAGCAGAGCTGAACGTCTCGATTCAACGATTCAATTCATAGTATCGAACAAAGATTGCCATTAAACCACAAAGTGCATGTGTAACTTGGGGCCATTTATCATTCTCAACCCTTCTGTCCTGTACCCGGTCCCTCTTCTCTCACCCTCTTTTAATTATCTATCTTATCTCGCCGCTCACAGAATTAACCGTGCAACATTTTTCAACTTCCCCAAATCCCATTCACAAAGTCATGGGACATCTCCCCGCTGGTCCCGTACCCCTATAGTTATCCAGCAACCTTGCACGGATCTCCGCCATCTCGGCTGCGCCCTTGCCGCGCTTGGCCGCGGGCCCGACGTCCTGGATGTGGTAGCCCTCGGGATGCCACGAGGAGGAGGATGAGCTATGGCCGCCAGGTACGTAGCCGCCCGTGAGACGCGTCAGGAGCGCCGACGGGCCCCATCGCGACCAAAAAGTCGGCTTCATGTACCAAGGGTGCGCGACGTGGTAGTACGTCGAGAAGTACCGGCCCGTCGCTGGGTCCGGGGTCTCGGTGAAGAACTGCACGCGCAGCCACTCCGGGCGAGGGGGCAAAAGGTACAGAATCACCCACCGCCGGATGGTGAGGGCCGAGTTGAGGAGGACTCTGTGGATCATGTCCGGTTCAACGAGCCTGGATGAGAGTGAGGATTGGGTGGTGGTTAGTTAGTTAGTTAGTGAGGTTGGCTGATGGAAGGAAAAGGGCACGGTGTGTGTGTGTGTGTGTGTGTGTGTGTGTGTGTGCAACAAATTACTACCTACATCATAGCCCTTCTCAAACGAGGCTCAAGGAGCGCGCTGATAATCTTGGTGGCAAACCCCCGCATGGGAGGAGGCGTCTTCACCAAAAAGACATCCAGCGTGTACTGGGCGAGGTCCTTGTTGGACTGGGCGGGCACCATGTACTTGACCTCGTACTCGAGTGACCACCTGTCTAGTGCGTCGAGCCATGTGAGGCCATCAATTTCGTCATCATCGTCGTCGTCGTCGGCGAGCTCCCTGCCGTCTGGCCCGGCGGCCATGAAGGGTTTCAGGGCATCAAAGGGAATCTCCATGGCGTAGCCGAGATGGCGGTAAAAGACGCCAATGGCACATCGCTCGACAGGCGAGACGGTTCGCCATTCGAAGCGTTCCGTCCACCGAATCTTCTCCAGGGCGAACATAGCCAGGGTGTAGAGCATATCATCGTCGGTGATGGCGCCCGCCTTTCGGTATCCATTGTGTAGATAGTTCATGCGAGCGATGCTGTCGAGCACGCGCTCCGAGCCTGGCGGGTTGAAGGAGTGTTCGGTCACCAGCACCGCCGTGTCGGCGACACGGTTGGACGAGTTTTCCGTCTTGGAGAGCTGGCCGGTGGTCATCAGCAGCTTGGAAATGGTCGGGATGGCGTACGTCTTTTTTTTTGTGTGTCTCTCAGTGTCAGATGATATTGGCTAGCAAATGGGTGTAATTAATGAATACATGTGGCATGACTACCTTGAAGAGCGCAAAGGAGATGGCATTGTAAAACATGAGAGGGAACTCCATCTGGCACAATTCTCGTTGGATCTCATAGCCTTCTTGGAGCGTCATGGCCGTCATGGCACGTCTGGAGGGGTAGTCATGTTTACGCAGGAGGGCATCGCGGCGGCGGAACCGGAGGAGGCGGATGATGAGCGCGTACGAGAAGATGCCGATGAACCCGTAGGTCCAGCCAGGATTGAAGCTCATGGTGACAATTTCCAAGGCTCCAAAGATGAGGGGACCGTGTATTTTGACGAGACTGAAAATAAGACTCTCGGTATGCGGGTAGACCAAAAGGGGGGGGGGGCGCGCGCAAACTCCAAAAGAATAATTACCAAGGAGCAGGGAGCGGGGAGCGGGGGTGGTGTCGCGACCCAACAGCAGGGACTACCAGAGAGGGGGAAAGGCAAACATGCCAGTTGGAGGAAAGGATTCACCGATATTTCATTCACCCAGCTGACGGATCGGAACGGAACCATGCTGCCTGTCATGGTAAGACAAACGCCCATTTTCTGACACCTCAGCGAATCGTGTTTCCCGACACCTGAGACCCCTTTGTTGGTGGCTGGGCGGGACCTGGGGGCTGGGCTGAATGCGGGTAGTACATGTATAGCACTTCTTGGCACCCACCGTGGCCGTTGATGCTGTTGGGTCAAAGACATGATGATTGATTGGCTTTCAATTTACGCTACTATTGAACGACAAAAAGCGGGGTTTCGAGGGGGGCTTGCGAGCATTGGGGGCAGGAGGCTTGAAGTTGAGGACACGGTGATGAAGGACATGATATGTTGAGGGTGTAAATAGATGAGCATGCAGGTTCGGTCTCTTGATCATAGCCGTGGCTGACTAAAGTGTGATTTCGAATTCGGGTTAATTCTCATTTCTGAAACAACACAGCTTGCTCAAGAGATCGTACACTGTTTTTGTCAATTATGGTAGTTATGTGATGTGTGATTTACCTCTAAGCCCTTTCCACTTGTCAGATTTGGACGAGATACATTTACCCTTGATGCAGCCTTCTCCCTGTAAAAGGGGTAAGCAACGTAGCCCAGTTTTGTGGCCTTCTCGTCGCTAATATTTCGCGCTCGCCAAATGAGAACAGGCAGACGCTGCCGCACTGGTCAACTGCCACAGTTTCAGGCCGATATCACGGGCCAACAACAACCAAAGTATCCTATCAACCTGACCTATCCATCCATTTCTGTTTTTAGTGCAAGGCCAACGGGTTGGTCTTTTGGAGAGCCAACGACGACAGGAAAAGGCTATATATATCATTTTAACCCGCCAAATAACCATAGATCCGAAATCCCCAACCTTTGCAACCCTCGCCACTGTCCTCCTATTGTTACTCCTCTGCTGTTTGAACTAATAAGAATAGGTTCCAACAAAAATCGATTGTATATTGCACTGTACCCCAGCGGAGTGGTCAATAATGAAGAACGAAGGTGGTTAAGCCCCTCCCCTATCTCCTAGCCCCCGACCCATGGCTTCCTCCAGGTACCACTGGGGCTTTCTCATCGGCCCCAAGACTGAGGGTAAGCTTCAAGTTCCAGGCATGCGTCACCACGTCAAGAATCGCCCAACCCAGGGCTGGGTATAATTACGAGGAAGTCCCGTTGGCCAACGTGCAAAGCACCAACAATCTCCTCGCCCGAATCGTGATTGCGAAGATCCGGGACAAAAGGCAGCTCGTCGAGATTTTTCGCACAACGCCGGTTGTCCAAAACGACCCCAACTGGCGTTGCCACACATGGGTCGCCGACGCCTTATCAAGGATAGCTGAGGACGGCAAGGCCGTCGGGACCGCACAATTGGACTGAAGCGAGATCGAGGCACTAGCTCGCGATTACGTGGCCAAGGACACAGAATCTGGGAGGTATACGGGCGCAATAGATATGGGGTTGCCGAAGCCGACATGGGATATGCTTGAAGGGCGCGAAGTTGTACCCCAGACCAAAGGAACCAGAAACGTTGTTGAGTGTGGGAGACCAGTCCCGGCGAGAATCAGGATAGATAAACCGCTTACTAGAATTCCCCCCACCACTTCTGGCGTGTGATCCCAATGCTCAACTCCGCGGGGTACGGATCAAGAAACTTGGCAATCGAATCTTGCCAGGCCTGCCGAGTCAGACTCCCATACCATGCAGAAGTGTACTCCCAGTAGCAGGGATACCATCCCGCAAACTCCCAGTCGATGATGCCGACGACTCGATTGCCACGAGCCAAGATGTTGAAGGGGTTCAGGTCTCCATGTGTAAAGACGGGAGATGGCCACGGTCCATCCTGCTTGGCCACCATTTCTTTAATGTCCTTCCAGTCTTGATCATCTGGACGGCCCGCGTGCTTTTCCGGGCGGAGATGCTCGCGGAGCCAGAGGTGGAAGTCCTGAATTGTCCTGAACGGCCCGAACCTAGGCCGAGATCGGGGAATGCGGGAGTCCCGTAAAGAGCCGCCTCGACAGCTCTCAATCCCCGTACCAGGAGGCAGTGGGAGAGCCCTCAGTTCCTCCATCATGTCCCGAAGCTGGGTAAAGATACTTTGGCGATCGGCGTCCGATAGAGTCTTCCAGGCCTTGGCGAGGGGCTATCCCTGGATCCGCTCCATGAGGATGAAGGCACGGTTTTTGTGCACAAAGGAGCAGTGCACGTGGGGTACGGGGATAGAAGTGTTGGTGGCAACAAAATTCATAGTGGCGGCTTCAGTGAGATGGACAAACGGTCCCGTCTTAACAATGAGGTGCTCGGAGATGGGCACGCAGGGTCCATCGTGTCGGTAGAACCGCGCGGTAGTCTGAAGCGCGAGGAGGGTAAAGATGCGCCAAAAAAAAGTATTGTTGATGGCCAAGTGTCCAGTGCCCTCGTGTTGTGTGGCCGTGTTGTCGATGGCTGGGACAAAGGGTCGTGACATGTCGAGGTCGTTACGAAAAGTGATGCACTGGTTATGTGTTTTGGTGGTCACAACCAACTCGCGAGCTCCACCAAAATTGCCTGTGCACAACTAGGCTTGCCAGGTTGCCAGGCTCTCAATGCGGCGAATGTCACCTGACTTACACTGATTACCTACACAAATAATTAGCTATCTTTTTTTTCTTTCTTTTTTTTTTTTTTGCTTCACTCACCCTCATGACGTTTTATCGTGAAAGTAGGAATTTCCTAAATATAATAAATTGGGTAACAAAGTCGAGTTTAATTACACCCCACAGCAATTTCCATTGTTCGTGAGATTAATTATGCGGTAATCGACCCTTACTTGAACCAAACATCTTCCATTGGTAAATGAACTCTTTTATCATCCTTCCTCAAGTATAAACAATTAACAACAATACTTTAAGATGAAAATATTGCGGATGCAATATCTCAGCTCCGTCTCTCAAGATAAAGGAGGCAGTTTATATGTTCTAACACGTTTCTTAGGCAACGACACTTCAGATCAAGTCGGGATTGGTGTGGATTTGGATTTAATTGAGCAGGGGGTGCAAAGTACAATGCATAAAAGTTGAAACCCATGTGTCTGTAGTACAAAAGCTGTGCGTGGCACGTACATATCCTTCCGGCTCTCCGGCTCTTCTCCTTTAGTAGTAATGGTAATTGCAGTGTGTACCTAGACTATCTAAACTGTCCCTCAACTGCTCTCAGTTGGCATCATTTCAATCGTAATCCTTTCCAATAGGGGTCGCACAATTCCTCCTCTCAAAAACGCAGAAACATAGAATGAATATACCCCGCCGCCATTTTAACAGGTAGTGGTAATAGTAGTGATGATACCCAACCCAAATATTGACCCAACGCCTGGATCTTGTCCCAAAATAAAAAGAGATATTCCAGGTTGCCATATGCACAAAGAAAAAGAAGGCCCTGCTACCTAGGGGTAAGGGCTAATACGACAAAATGACGTGGACAAATAAGAAATGTGTTCGGTGGTAGTATTATAGGTCAATGGTCAGCGACTCCAACCTCGCCATCACGGTGTCGAGGTTCGCGCTGATGCGCTGTACTCTAGCCATGGCCAAGGTAACAGACTCGTCGGTAGTATCGACGAACTCGTACCGTGCAAGCGCCTTCTCAATCTCGATATGACCGAAGATGTCGACATTTGACAAGCCTTCGGTGTTGAGTTCGATAGGTCTTGACACCTCAGCAGCGGGCGAGTCGTGGTAAAGGGCAAACAAGGGGTCATTCTCAAACTGCTCGTCCACAGGCGCCGGCGCGACTGCCGGGTCCTTCTCAACCACAGCAGGTCGCTCGATGACGGGCATCTCGACCTTCTCCTCCTCGACGTCGAATTCCTCCCCAACAAAGTTGGTTGTCTTGCCCGAGAGCAAGGATAGGTCAAGGGTGGGCTCAGTGGTCTCGAATACCGTGTATACCTGCGGCTGGTAGCTGAACCCGTCGGGGTTGGCCAGGGTCAGCATGGAGAAGTCCATGGTCTGCTCAGGAATCATGGCCAGGCCAATCTGCTGGTGCTGCACCTGCTGCTGGTTGCCATACGGGTTGACGTCCTTGGGCAGCGAGCGGTTTTCTTGCTGCTGGGGTTGCTGAGGCTGTGACTGAACAACCTGCTGGGGATTGGAGCTGAGCTGATCGAGGAAGTTGGAGAAGGATGGAGAGGAAAGGAGCATGCGGGACAGATCCGTGAGACGCTTGTTCTCGTCGACGAGAGCACGATTTTGAGCGCGCAAGTCACCATTCTCGGTGACCTTGTTCGCAATCTCAGCCTCCAGTTGGGTGATGTATTCTGTAATATTGTTAGCGATGGGATCATGCTGGACTAGACATAGGACTGAATGCATGCTCACCCTTTCTCCTTGACCGGAAAGCCCGGGCCGACACCTTGTTCCTCAGTTGCCGGCGTTCCTTGCTGCTGAGCTTCTTGCCCTCTTCACTGGCCAGGAGCCGCTCATCCTCATCCATGTCATCCTCGTCCTTCCTTGGCCGGGGGATGTTCATGAGGGGCGAGTTTTGCGCATCGTCCATGCCAGGCTTGGCCCGCATCGAGTTGAGCAGTTGTGTGATCTTCTGCTCAACAATGGGATCGTTGGGCTGGGCCGACTTGGGTCTTTGCCCCTGCTTGCCTGCCTGCTGTGCTTGGGCCCGCTGTCTTTGCCTCTGCTGCTGCTGCTGCTGCTGGGCCTTGGCCATGGCCGCTTGCTGCTGGTGCATGCCTGGCCAGACGCGGCCAACATTGCTCGTCTGGCTTGCCATCATGGGCGGCGACGGGAGACCGGCAGGCTCCTGGCCACCGATAGAGTTGGGATTGACGGTATCAAAGAAGCTGGCATCGACCGACGGCGAGTCAAACTCCATGTCCATATCTGTTGGCGAGTTTGAGTAGTCCTGCGACGGGGCCGTGTTAAAGTCGAAGAGGTCGTCGGTACTTCCCAGGCCCAAATAGTCGACACCAAAGTCGGTGTAGCCCTGGATTTGCGAGTTATTCTGGTTGACAGCCAGGGTGCTGGCCAGTGCACCAGGGACAATGCCCGTCTGCTGCTTGTAGAGGTCATATTGATGGCTGGGACCGCTCATTTGCTGGCTGGTCAACAGGAGCGACGCCGGGGTGTTGGTCTCGACCTTGACGGGTCGCGCTGAAAAGGGCGACTTGCTCGAGCCGGAGGGGGAGAGCGACGGAGATGGAAACGTGTTGTTGTTGTTGTCATATTCGGAGAAGTCCAGGAGAGAGTCGACAACGTCGAGATGGCCAGGCTGAGAGCCGGTCGGGCTCGTCGACATGGATCCCGACATGATTGCTTCCCTTGAGGGATCCTTCTCGATTGATGAGTCAAAACGAGTTGCGAGCCGTCAAGTCTTTGTTGTCGTCGGATTAATTGAGCGGCAGTATCCTTAAGGACGGCGATGATGGCGGCGATGAAAGATGAGTCGTCGTTTGCTCGGGGAGGAAGCGGAAATAGAGTCGAGGAGAAAGGTGCTGTGAGGAAGCGAGACTTTGGGGGGATTTTCTGTGAATGGGTGCCTGGAAGGGACGGCGGATGGTGGTGTCGGGAGACCTGGCACCCTGTGTCCTGACTGGGCCTGGCTCGAGCCTGGTTGGGCCGGCCCATGCAGGCTGACAGGGATTAAATCGCTTGGGGAGGGGGGGACGCGTAATCCAATGCGAGGGCCACTGATCGGTCCTCTGGCTTCGGCTGGCTCCAGCACCAGACAGAGCGAGGCCCCGAGCCAATCAGAGGGCGCTCCCAGCTTGGGAAATAGCCTGTTCGCGGCGTTACGGCGCAATGGCTTGCGGTCCTGGCTTGCCGACAAGCACTACGAGACGGGCTGTGTACTTTGGCGATTGCGGTGGAATGGCGTGGAACCCAAGTACCCTGCGCCTGGCAGCCCCGACGTTTCCCCAGCGTTTTCCTGACTGCACCTGCGGCCTGAGGATGACGAGGCAGCTTCCTCTTCTGGGAACCGTTCTTCGTTGATGATGAAGATGGTGATGAATGGAAGCTCTCTGTGGATTATCCCTCTTCTCGATTCAATTTTTTTTTTCTTGTGGAAGAATACGCAATTCGCAGTCGACTGTGTCAGAATCCCAGATGAATTATATTGCAAGTTTTGGGGTGAGGCGTCTTCTGCCCAACTGTGCAATGATGAATCGTCCGGGCGGCTGTACACTGTGATGGACATTGGACAATCCGGGAATAAGACATCGGCCCAAAACGAGGTTGAAGCCGACGGGTGGCCAGGGCAGAAGGCCAGAGTGCGTGTGCGACAAGCGAGTGAGTCTGTACTCGATACTTTACGCTTGGCGTTTGGCAGTGGCGGGGCAGCCCCTGTTCCAGAGAATCCGCCGTACAGATACTTGCTTGGTTCGCCAGGAGATTGGGTTGCGCGTTGGCTCCGACACAGCCTCAATGGGTGGGTTATAATCATCTGCGAAAGCGAAAATGCGAGAGGGAACAATGCACAGCACTTTGCCCATTGCCCACCAGTGAGCGAGCCAGCGGCACATTCCAGTCCCAAGTGAACACCTGCCTCTTATCCCGTTGACGAAATTTTCAAAACACTGGCGGAATTTGTGTTGTGTTGATGTCGCCGAATCCCGTCGTATCGGTTTGTGGGGGGGCTTCATTCATGCGACGACGCTTCTTCCTGGTCTTTGCAAGAGCACATCAGCCCATTCCGAAACGCATAGTTTGTTGTCCCAAGACTTTGGAACCTCGATGCACTGCCCCACAACATCCAACCTGTATGTATTGTGCGGGTTACACACTGTCTAGAGGCAGCAGGCAAGGCAGGTAAGATTCTGGCCTAAACTCTCCCTTTTAGTCGCCAAGGCCACCGTGAGAAGATGGTTCGGTGAGCAAGCAGCGTTGCGACAAACTCTCAGGCCTGTAGTAGGCTACTCGAGTTACAATATCGTGGGCTACCTATAGTGTATTGCTGGCAGCCGTGCGCTTTCGGTACAGATGGAGTCCCATGTCTGTTCTGTCCTGCTGTAGTACTGTACGGATACAGTGCCTGAGACTGTCCCGCCGTCGGTGGCTCGGAGGAAAGAGGGTTTCAGGGACGAAGTAACCTGGAAGTCGGCGAGTCGGGCATTTGAAAGCGCCGTGGCCCGTGGGAGATTCTGAATTCTATCCGCCCACTTCGCACGGATTCCACCCGATGCCTTCCAAAGCTCCCAAGCAAGTCAAATTCCACCAAGAGCCCCTGGAAGCATCCGCCGATCGACTTGACTCCAATACAAGTGGAGTGGGGCTAGCAAAAATAGAAACTGCGCAAAGCTTGTGAGGCGGTTTCGGGTTCCTCAGGGCGCTCCCACCACTAACCTGCTCCACATAGGAAGGGATCGACACGGTGCTGCAGTGGCTCAAGCAGTCGAGATTTCTCTGGGTGGGTTTGTTAGAGGCCTCCGCTGTCTGGACTTGCCGCTTAATCGTCGGCCTCACTCCAGCACAAGCTTCACCATCCGAAGAAAGGGGCTGTGAGATGGCAGTAACCAGTAGGTGAATCTGATTTCGAATTCGAGGTTCTCCATCAGCATGGGCCAGACAGGAAATCGAGCTCGAGGTGGCCGCTGTTGCCAGAGGGCTTCCAAGCTTCTCCTGTCCTGATCTACCTGCCCGCGTCGATCTCCCTCAGCGGCCCAAACAACGGCAACCTAACCTAGCAAAAAAAAAGAAAAGGGGTGGTTTTACACGGTTTCCATGGCTCCACACAGCAAAGAGAAAAACGGAGGAGGGCATTGATGAGGAGCGACAGCGCATGAAGCAAGCGCAAGATCCGGTCGGTCGTCCGGTGTCGAGACCACCAAAATCACCACAGCCAGCGGGGTCCAGCTGAAAGAAGAAAAGAGCCGCAGCTTCGGGAAGTGGGAATCGATGCATAAAGTGCCAGGTGCCAGCCTTTTTCTCTCCGCATTTCACCGGTCCCCAGTCTGCCTGGATTGCTTGGCTTGCCCCAAACCAAAGTTTATCAGCCGTTTCATTCTAGAAAAAGCTAACGAACAAAAACGCGGCTTCACCCGCACCCCTGGCTGGCACTAAACATAACACTCAGGACTCCCGAGTTATAACCTAAAGTATTCCGTACCTCTAAATAAATAAATAAAAATACATTAGCTCGTACCAAGCGAGTCGCAACTGCCGTTTTATCCAGACAACCAAATCTTCCTAGGTTCTCGCCAGCTGTCCAAGCCCAAAAAAAAAAAAAGGATACTTTTGTTATACATAGCTGCGATGCCTTTTCACGTGCCAGCAGCTCACTCGCAAACTGCGTAAAAGTTTCGGGAGCACTCAACAGCTGGGACTTGGCTGCATGTGGCTATGCAAGCTATCGCCACAGTTGCCGACGGCCGGTTGCCTCTTTGGGAATGCTGTGGCTGAGCTGATTGCGAGTTGTCGACTGCGAGATGTCGACAACGCTTCTGTTCGGCCATGGCCGTGAGTGGCTGGATTTCTTTTTGCAATTATCGCAAAATTTGGGTGATGGCCTTACGATTGGCATGTTTTTCCATTTAATTATGGGTAAGTCTGGGTCATTTACTCTATGGAGAGAATAATGTTGTACATTGTGTCCAAAAAAGTTTGTTTTCCAACACCATACCCTGCGTTGTTGATCCAGTAATTGAATAATTACTCTATAATTAGGGGGTTGATCTCACCGTTAATTACGCTCCTCAACGCAACAAAATAGCGGATAACTACCGCCATGGCCCGCAACGAGGGCGAAGTCAGGGGCTTCATCATCAACTATCTGCTGTATTCCACGAGCAAGGGCGCCGTCGTGAGCATGACACGAGCAATGGCGGCCGCCTACCATGCCAAGGATGGCATTCAAAGTCAACTCTATGTGTCTCTGTGTAAGTTGTCTGCGTCCTCTTTAATCTCATGAGATTTTCCCTTTATTTATTTTTGTCAAACAAAACCCCAATTCCACGCAGATGTTGTCCACGCCCACGATGTACGCCAGAGGGACGAATGATGAGGCCAGGGCACCCGGAAAGGCGAGGAGCTTGCTAGGCACCGAGGGGCGCAATGGGTGGGACTGCGCGTTTGCTGTTGTTTTTCTGGCATCCGACCACGCGAGGTGGATTACGGGAGTTATCCTGCCAGTGGATGCTGGCACGACGGCTGCGGTGGGGATCTCTTTTGTATTATTCTCCTTATCAAATCAACCATTCGCGCTGGCGCCTTTTGCCATGCCAATTTCAACGACCTGAGGCCAAAACATATAGATACCCAATCTGTCTTTCTCAAATCTAGTCCCGTGGCAACTCTTGCTAACATGATCTTGAGGTTTGGGATTCGGTCGTTTTGACTGCTCGATGAAGGGTTCAGCCCGCTGTTTCTTGCGATTCTCATGGCTTTCGCTTTTAGCTGTCCTAGGTAGAAAGGGATCTTATTTTCGGCCAACACTATTATTACCTTTTTGTTTAGGCCCCATGAGATGAATAGCCAGCATTGAACTTTTATCAACTTGTCCGCGACTTATAACAGGTGAATATATGTGAGAGTATTAGATTGTATTGATACCTAATCCGTTTCTTTGATGTGAAGAGCCTGCTGGGCACACAATGACCTCAACACGATAAACGTATTGGTCGACAAATCGAAGGCGGGCCGACAAACGCCTGTCCTTATTGACTTTGGCTCGGCTCGCGAAATTGGCAAGTTGCTGGGGACATCCCGGGGTACCCAGGGCTGGATGGACACTCTGATCAAGGACTATTGCACATCCAAGACGGAACATGACATTTACGCTCTGGAGAAGATGCGAGTTTGGCTGGAAGCCCCGACTTTCAACGATGGCGAGGATTATGTAGCCAGAATAGATCTTAATAACTGAAGATGATAACTCAGAAGTTCAAAAAAGAGCATGCTATGAGACACCCTTTCCCCCTTTCCCCCTTATTCATGCAGCAATGCCACCCGGGCGTCAATCTTGCCCTGCCACCCAGATCCCGCAGAACTATTGGAAAGTCCTCCCGTCTCCCAGCCCCCCCCCCCCCCCAAAAAAAAAACCTGAGGCCGGATGACACCTTGCGAAGTTGAGTTGAAGAACCAGTTCGTTCGAGGTCCTTGACCTGACCGCCATAATTATGTGAAGATGAAGCCGAGACTCTTTCGTGTGCCGATCCTTAACAAACCAACAGCCGGGACCCATGTCCATCGGAACAAAGACGAACTGAGTGTACTCGTAATTAAGCGTCAATCACACGTTCGCCGCCCCAGTGTCCGGACTACCATACCCAATCACGCCCCTCATTCCACGCACATTGTCCCCATCATCATCATCATCATCATCGTTATACACCTCTCCATTTTCATCCCCAGCACCATCGGCCTCTAGCAACGACCTTCCTCTCTCCGAATCACCTCCATACGTGGACCACTGGGCCAGAGCCCTTTTCCACCACGGGGCGGCGGCACCATCACCACCACCGCCACGCCGCCGCGATGCCAACACCACGGCCTGCAGCAGCACGTTCACACCCTGCAGGACTGCCACGGCAAGCACGACGGCCAAGTCGACGCCGGCAGTGCGCTGCAGCGCCTGCTCCCACGGCGACTTACACGCGGCGGTCCTCCCAAAACGTGCCGCGCAGTCAACCCCCTCGCCCGTGTTGTTGTTGCTGCCGCCCTGCGCAGGGAACGGCCACGCCATGTCCTTGACGGTCCGGAACCCGCAGCATTCGAGCGCGTCTTGGATCTGGCGGATACGCTTGGCGTCGTGCGCTTGCCACAGGCCCTTTTTCCATTTCGTCTCGAGGAGGCAGTCCAGGACTGGGAGCGGGATAATAGCTTCGGAGGCGAGAAGCGTGGCCAGAATGGTGGTGAAGATCAGCTGGGCGGCTTGGGTCAAGATGGGCAGCAGCTGCAGGCGCCTCAGTGCCGTATTATTATTATTATTATTATTATTATTATTAATAGCGCCGGCGGCTTTGGCACGGCGGTGGATGATGGAGGGTAGGTAGGCTGCGTTGCAGGCGGCGAGGAGCGGGAGGAGGATGACGAGGAAGGTTAGAAAGGGGGAGACTGGGAGGGACAGTTGCGTTGTTTTGACATGTTCGTAGCTGGGAGCGCAAAAAGGTGTTGTTGGTTAATATCAGGAGATCATGGATGTAATTATATGATTGTGCTGTCCACTGCCTTAAGTAATTAGGTAATTACGAAAGCACTTACATTGCGACGCCGACGAGGACCATGATAGCCTGTCGATGAGATGGGAAATCAATCAGTGACACTTGGTGGTTTCTTTGGTCCTTCAACAGCACATACCAAAGGGTAGAGTATAAGCCAGGTCGCCATGATCGGTTTGCCGTTGTGTACGTCTGGTGTTGTTATTCAAAAGAAGTGCGTTTTTTTTTTTTTTTTGTCGACTGAGTTTGTCAGAGCACTGAGCCGGGAAACTGAGAGAACGGCAAATCATGACTTACCTTAAATACAATACCTTACTCTGTCTGCCCTTTTGTCAAGTGGAATGAATGTGCGACTGGTCGACCCACTGCAAGGAAGGCCTCGTACAGAAAGGCCTCGTGCAGGAAGGCCTCCCGCAGAAATCGGGTGTCTCTCATGTCATTAGATTATTGGACGAGGGAGTTAACTAGTTAAAGTATATCCTCTTGCCTGCCGTTTTGCATGTTTCACAAAATGACAATTCAAATTTTGGAAACTCGGGCGGTTGCAGCGCCAGCCTCCCGTTCCCTTTCTCCGTTTCCCTCGTCTATTCCTCTGACATACATAATAATAATCGCTAATTACCTATTGAAGCCAGTTCGCGTTTCCCAGTGGCTGAGCTACCCTCGCATTTTGCCGACCACCTAGTCAAGTATAATATTATTATTCTCACCGCTAAAGAATAGATCGGGCCTGCAAAATCCTCAAAGGAGATGCCAGACACGAACTCCTCCCATATCCCCCAAGGCTGGTCGTCCCACTCGCCATTCCTCACAGAAGCAGCTGCTGTGCCTCCTGGACTGGGAGCAAAGAAAGAGGCAGCAGGTAGAGGAGACTCGAACTGGTTTCCAAACGGCGATGCCGATGGGGTCGGCTCGGCTCGGCTGGGGTCAAGAGTGAGGCTTGTCGCCGAGGACGCGGTGTTCTGGTGTACATTGGCGCCCCCATGCCTATATCCCTGTCCGAGT
This sequence comes from Lasiosphaeriaceae sp. G1095, assembly GCA_027569635.1. NCBI lineage: Eukaryota > Fungi > Ascomycota > Sordariomycetes > Sordariales > Lasiosphaeriaceae > Lasiosphaeriaceae sp. G1095. The sequence goes on along the minus strand of JAPDFK010000359.1, from coordinate 1,163 downwards.
CCCCAGTTGACAACATCGAAGTGATAGCTGCACCGCCGCTCGGATGGTCGAAATCAAGTCTTGTATGCAGGATCGGGGCCAGCTTTTCGCGCGTCCGCTCCATCAGCCTTCGCAGAGGACCGCGCAGCTTCCTACCGCGTCCCACTGAGCCGGCAGCTAGTGCCTCATCGTGAATCTGGTACGTGGCTTCGACCGTTGGCCAGACGTGGCGCATAAGAGCGATGCCATCGGGGCCAGTGGTATTATTATTATCCGTACACATCATATAGCACTCGGACATGGCAATGGCCAGCAGGTGCCACGGAACCGTCACATACCAGTGGAAGCCCTCGCCCCGTGGATCCGTGTGCATGAGCAGTGCCTTTTCGAGGACCTTGGCGGCAAGCTGGAGAAGCTCGGTATCGCCCCGAATGCCGGGAGGCGCAGGTGGCTGAAGGCGCTGCAGAGGACGCAGCAGACACGCGCTCGCGCCAGCGACAAAGCATTGCGTGCTATGCAGTGTGAACCATGCGTACGGTGACGACTCTGGGTCGCATAGGTGCAGGAGCCCCATTATTTGCTGCTCAAACTGCCCGATATGCTGTTGTCGCGTCTTCATGTCTGGTAGCTTGGCATCATCACCAGTGGCAGAGTCTGATGCCGAGTCTTGTACACCAAAATTGGCGAGACGCCCAAAGTGCTGCAGCTTATACTTGACCAGGGCAAAGGTCGTGTCGGTGAGCCCTTCCCTATCAGGGACTGCATTTGTTGTGGCCGGGTCAAAGTCCGTGTCGTTGACGTGGCTTGGCGGCTTCGTTAAGAGCAATCAATGGCTGTGAGGTCAGAACGCAAGACGCCTGAACATCCATCAAGCAAATGGTAAGCCAGAGCCGCTTCCGCATCTGCTGCTCGAAAAAGGTCTCGCGCCGCTGACCACCACGTGGACGTGGGTCCAGGTTGAGGGATAACCCCTTGGCAATGCGGACAGCGAGAGCAAGCAATGTCCAGACTGCCCTAGTTCGTTCTTCGGATCGTCTAGCAACCTTGTGTATGTTTAGATTAGTGGGGGGGGGGGGGGGGGGGGGGGGGGGGGGGGGGGGGGGGGGGGGGGGGGGGGGGGGGGGGGGGGGGGGGGGGGGGGGGGGGGGGGGGGGGGGGGGGGGGGGGGGGGGGGGGGGGGGGGG
>JAPDFK010000358.1:0-46979 GCA_027569635.1 Lasiosphaeriaceae sp. G1095 | reverse complement strand
CCCCCCCCCCCCCCCCCCCCCCCCCCCCCCCCCCCCCCCCCCCCCCCCCCCCCCCCCCCCCCCCCCCCCCCCCCCCCCCCCCCCCCCCCCCCCCCCCCCCCCCCCCCCCCCCCCCCCCCCCCGAGCCTGAGAGGTAAGGTAGTGGAAACAAGCTCTTGGCTTTTGGCGGTTCGTCCTCATTAATAGGTGCCTACCATAATCAAGCGTTATCTCCATGCACATGTCAACCTTAGCCCCTTCCCCGTTTGCCACGGCACGGGTGGATACCTTACCTGAGGTGCCTTCCTGTGCTTGTAGAATACAAGTGCAACGGTGGTGCAATGCGGGTCGATACTGATGCCATCCATTCGCACCTTCCATTAGATGATCGGTTAATATCCCCTACCCCCCTCAGTGCCCCCACAGTGTCTGTCGAGGCCCCATGTTGTGGCCAGGATGGATACACCCGGATCATACTCTAAGCGACAGGTGCAACGGGTGCGACGACGTCGAGAGGGTTACTAAGGTACAGTAGGAAGGTGTTTGGTGACTGCTAGCGCGTCCCCGCAAAGCTGTAACCAGTTTCCCAATGTGGTAGTGGCACTTTTGATTGTCCCACCCATCATTGCCATCACCTACTCTGATTATGCCGCATCATCCCGCTCGGCGCTGGCTATAGCCGACGAGGGAGGTTGATGGTGAACCCCGAACAGCCAATTGCCTTTATCTCGATGTCCCCTCGTTATCTATCCATTGGCTCGGGCTTTCTCCCCGGCCGTATCATTGCATTGCATGCCGGGGGTGCTGTCGACTTGCAAGGAGAAATGGATGAACCCGTGTTTTGGGACTGTGCAAACTGCAAAACTGCAAAGACGAAAAACATCACGGAATGGAGTTGGAGTGGGAATAGGCAGGTGGTTGTCAACCGCGCGCAACTCGGCACTCGATTGACACTTTTCATTAGTACTGATAGAGTATTCGCCATCCTTCCAGTCCCGCCACTACGGTTTGACCCCTACCAAGTCCCCTCTTGGCAAAGCAAGCTGCCGCACGCCGAGACCATGCAGCAGCAGCAGCATCTCAATCCTGGGATCGGGAAGTTCAACACGTCTGGCTCCACATTACCTACCACTGCCAAAAGAGGAGGTGGGCCGATATACGAGCCATCAAACGTCTTATTTTGCATTAATAGTTCAAACCCGAGTCTCCTTCCCCAACCTGACTAGATTCTCAGAGCAGTGTGTGGCTAATCTTTTCGCACTTGGAATGATCGGATGGTGCCATTTTGTCGGATTATGAGCAAGGTATCCATGTATACCTCATTAGGTATCTAGGTATCCTCTTTTCGAACCGGCCCACTTCTCTACTTTACCCAGTTCATGGCAGACGTGACGAGTTTACTGGTCACTTTCTTAATTATTAATCTTGAGCTGTAGCTGGGATTGTTGAATAGGTAATCAAGAGGATGTGGAGTAAAAGAGGAACCTCTCTCGCTTTGCAGCAAGAGTGCCTCAGGTACGACAGAGGGTCTTGACAAAATCCAACGTCATAAAAATAAGTACAGGCGGGAGTTAAGCTACCAGAATTTGGAAGCAAGACAAATCAAGGAGGTAGGTTGTCGTTGTGAATTAGTGCGCCCAGTAATTGCCAAGTTGCACCTAGTTTTAGAGCATATAGGGCTGCATACAAGCTTGGATTGCCAAGTCCAATATATTGCCAAGGAGATACGCAGGAGGCACTCCTGGGTCAAAAGTTTGTATACGGAGGCTTGGGCCAAAAGAAAAGGGCATCCCACACTGTGCCTAACCGCCTGCAATACCATAGTCCTATGACTGCATGTTTAATATTAAGGCAGCTTCTATTCCTTAATTATAACGGATAACGAGAGAGATTGTAACGATTGAAGTTAAAAGTTGAAGATTTGAAAAGAACCCGGGAGGAATGAAAGTTCGAGAAAGCGGATTAGGTAATCTGTTTTATTAAGTGAGAGAAAGAGAGAAAAAAGTGAACGTAAGGTGATATGGGATGATTATTTGAGAAAATGAAATTGGGCTTTTTGCGTCTGATTGGGCAAGGTGGGCTCATTCGCCAAATCCTTAACCGACCACGCTTCATCTCTCCCTCTTTTTTCTTCTCCCCTCCCCCTTTCCTTCAACAACCTCCTCTTTGTGCAAATTGCCCTGCTTGCAGTGTCGTATTTCCCCTCAGTTTTCAGGTTAACTACCGCATTTATTTTCTTTTTCATAGATAGCTAGGCGAACAAAATTCACTCATCACGTTGCGATCGCCAATCCTTGATTTCGCCGATTACCCTCGTGGTGTTGGTTTCATTACTTCGGTTCGCCGCCGTAGTTGGTCTTGGAGGAAGCGGGAATTCTTGGTGTTTGGAGGATCCGACCCTGTTTTGGTGGAATGCCAGTCTATCGCCTGCACGTCCAACTTCGGATGGCGGAGGGTCGTTTTGACCTCGTGGCCAAGAGCGTCTACCCGGACCTTCCTTTTCGATACGGTCCATTCTGTAGCATTCATTTGCCCCAGTTCAAGATCGGCCACGATCTGGAGGATTTCCTCCAAATGCGGTACCCAGACATCAACTATCGAACAGTACCAAGGACAAGAGGCCGATATTGTGACCGTGGTGATTAAACTTCAGAAAATTACTCGTCCTCCCAAGTCGCAAACCAACGCTAAGAGTTACTGGCCTCGAGACGGGCAGTAGCTACGGCTTCCCACCAGATTCTTTACATCTTTCTTGCCTGTTATTATAAGATTTTCATTCGCTAATAACTGTAATAGTTTGATTGAGATTAGAATACATACAAATGCGGCGCTTGGCTACCCTATTAGAAGGTGGCCGACCCACCCCTATGATGAGAAGAGGGAGGGCAGCTCTCCTTGTTCCTTTCCGCCGGCCGGTTAGTTCAGAAGAATACAAACTGGCCCAATCACATGGGCGATGCCTTTGCTGCCGTGTGCACGATTCCTCCCATGGAGTCAAGTAAAAACAACTTTAATCGAAACGATTTGTGTTATGCGACGGTAAAGACTGTCTCTGTCTGTGATACTGACAAGACTTGTTTCGCTGACAAGGAGTGAATAGAAACCATGAAAATTATACCTCCCGGCCTGGTGGGGAAAGGAAAGAGAATCAAACGCACACACTAATGTAGCAATAAAGAGTGGCCAAGGTTCAAACCAACACATCTGGTGGATAATAAGATACCTTCGGTCAAACATTATCTGACCAATCCCCCGTCTCTGCCGTCCATCAAATCTCCATCCATCGTCTCGTTACCACGGCTTCTCTGCACAAGTGTGTTTGGGGAACCATTGTTGTCCAGTGCGCCGGTATCCGATTGCCAGCGGGCCGACCGCTTAGATATTGACGCAGTCCAAGGCTACGTTGCCAATGTTGATGAAGCCCTTCATAAACGAGAAAATGGGATGGTTAGCCCTTCTTTCACTCCTAACGTAGATGTCTCATAGAGGTTGTTGATTGGCTGAGGTATCTTACTGTCTAAGTTTGGCCGGCCGATGGCTTGCAGCACCCCTGCGTGGCTTGGAATAATAGGCACAGGTTGATGCCGATAACATCGATCGACCAAATGAAGGGGGAGAGGCTTCCAAGAAGGGATCCGGGAACACAGCAGTATGTATGTCCTTCAACGCCGTTGATACCGCAAGCCGATCCGGGCTCGTTACGAACCTCGACGGCTGCGGGGAGAGCCGTGACGGTCATGGCGGCAGTGAAGATGGTGATGATACTGGAAAGCTGCATTTTGATGTTTCGAGAGATGGGGTTCTTGGAGAGAAGAATAGTGGGGCTTTTGAGTTTAGTTTGGTTTAGTTTGGAGGGCTGGGCTGGTCTGGATGATTGATTGCTGGTGCTGAGGATGGATCTGGTCCTCGATAATGGAGGAGAGTAAGGTTTATATAGTTGTTGCGAAGCCAGAGGTCTGATCTCGTAGCCTTCTCCTTCCGTGTACTTTCTCAATCTCGTGATTCTTTTCCTTGATTTACTTGATTTTCTTGAGTCTGTCAACTCATTTCTTGTTGGGCAGTTACCCGTTGGTTATCGACATCATTATTTCCTATTTTGGAAGTGCAGGATTACAGCCACGAGACTCGGCAGGCAGAAAGAGTAAGGTGGGAGGGGACTTGTTGCCCATTTTACAGACTAGAGTAGTAATTTAGAGAGAAGAGACATTTGTTAACACGGCGATACCAAGCTTGGCCATCCCAAGGAGCGTCCCGCTCGGTTTCAATAATAGGCCACCGCCGACCCCCTTCGGCCCCTTGGCGCCACTAGTTAAACGTATGAATCTAAACGCAGCTTGGATCAGGTTCAGTTAGAAGAATGCAATGTGGCCTTTCACTTTCGTGGCACTCTCGGATGATTAATTATGCTTGAGTCTCCATGTCTGGAACAAGCGGGTAACTCGGGAAGAGGCTGTCGTCGCTTCTCTTCAAAGACTAGCTGAGGTTTTGGTCTTGGAGGCTTGGCTGCGTGATGAATTTGGAAGTTTAGATGGCGATCTTTGGCCGACTAAGCAAACTCATGCCTGTTTCCACCAATGACTTGAGACGAGTTTTCCATTCCCTGGCAACCCTTTACTCCTGTCCTGTCTGCTCAATGTTGTACAGCTGGGCTGGGTGACATCCAATTTGAGCCATAACGACTGCGTGGCTGACAATTGTTGGCAAGGGGCATGCGTTAACCAGATTGACCAAGATCTAGTCTAGGGATCCGAAGACAGGCTAGGCTGTGGCCCAATGACCCACAAAAAGGCAGGGAGGAAGCTGATCACGGTCGCCCGAATCAGGGGGCTACACAGACTTTGCTTTCCCCGGTCTTGGCCCTGCGAGCACAATCCCCATTGAAGCTGAACGACAAATTTTCGCTTGGTCACAGGGTAGTTGGTATGCTTGGAACTCTAGGGCGAGTGACAACTCCACACAATCAGGTTATTATTTGTTGCTTACTGATCCGTATTTGAACTAGACTTACCTCTTCCCGCACCATACGGCAATAAGCACATATTTATCGTACATCGCTACTGGCATATTCTCTAATAGTTTGTCAGTCAGGGTTGATTGACGACCTTTCCCGTTCACTATCCGCGGGTAGGTAGGTGTGCAGCCTTCTCCCTGCTCCTAAAACGTAATGCCACACCAGGATGGACCGCTGCTGCGTCTGAAGCTGACCAGTTTGGAGGAAACGGGAGCATTAACACATCCAACCCTCCCGAGAGGCTGGGAGAGGCAAATCTCAAGACTCAACAGGTTCATTCCATCACAACATGGTTTCACGACATGAAAATCTCGGAAACCCTTCTTGAACACAACTATAACAGTTGAAATGAAGTGAATCAAGTACCGCGCCACTAAATCTTGTTTTCCGCATATTTTAGAAGCAGAGGGGAATGTCAAGACGACCTTTTTGCTTCAGTCTTTTTCCCAGCCAAGAAACGAACTTCAGCGAATCCAGGAAGCCCGCTCTTCTTATCACTCCTCTACCTCAACACGAGCTAGGGCTAAAGCAATGGTGGTAGTCTACTCAGATTGTAACTTGGATAATTGTATCCGCTGTTTCAAACTTGGTGTCTCACGCCCTGGAGCTCGTAATTAACGTAGTCAACAGTGTATTCAACCGAGACAGGCTTCCCCCTCATTCCCGTCCGAAAGCTTGCATCTCCGGATGCAACATCCGGAGGCAAGTCGTTGTGGTTTGATATCTCATGATCCATGGAGTTGTCAACTGACCCTGGGTTGTAACACCAATGGTTGCTTAGAATGCAGACATCCGCACAACAGCAGGATTTGTCTGCTTCTACATATCAAGATATCCCCGGAGCGTCACTCACCTATCTGTGCTGATCCTACCTCTTTGGACTTTCAGGTTGCCCTCTTAGAATACCCCTTCCGAGATACCAACCTTCACATAACAGCTGTCCATGCACATACATTTCCTCAGGCCTCACCTTAATACCACTGATCTCGCTTTTGATCAGACTTGGTTGAAGGATGGTTATATAGATGAGATCAAAGAACGATGAATCTCTCAGATGCATCTTCGGAAGCTCTTGGGCTCGTAATAGGACGGATTGAATGATCCGAGACGTAAGGTTGAAGAGAGTGAGGCTATTGGCCAAGTGGACGCCACTGACGGGTCCGATTAATGCCAAGCCGCGGAACTTCCTCTCGTCCTACCATTGTCCTCCCACAATGGTGTGTCCAGCCTTGCCATGTCATCTTAGACCCAGAACAACACATGAACGCGATATTGTGAAGCAAAGACCAGGAACATGGTACCTGTGCCGCCAGTTCCGATGCATCGCTGGCCACCTAGGCTATCATTGGGTCAAGTCGGTCAACTCACCATTGCAACTGAATTTTGTCTCCCTTCCGTGTTAGACCTTACCTTGCTTGGGCTTGGTTATGTAGGTGGGCACAGCCAACCAACCCCCAATTTGCCAGTTCTCTTCGCGACAGAAGTTCCCATGAGGCCCCTAGCAGCACATATGTGTGGCGTCCTCGGGTTCCGACATCTGCTGCTACCTTGGACAAGTAGACCTTTGGCCAAGAAGATAACCCGGGATATTTTCAATGAACCCAGAATACGGCCTGCTGAGGATTTCCGGTGATTCCCATGGGTCATCAACACAACTCACCACCGCAAACATGAACAAATTATCCCTTCCCCACACCGAGAAGAGTTGTTGCTCGTGACCAACAAGCCAGCCATCTCAAAGACATGAAATGACGATCGGCCGTCCGGGGGCTTGGCAATGAGCGCTGAAGACTGAATTCACACCAAGATGTCAACAAGGTCCTTGGTATGTTGGTGAAGCCCCTTTCCCTGTTTTCGCACGCCAGATTTCGTTAGTCAATTACAGTTCACGCATCCACTCTTCATACTCACTCATCGTCTGAACTAGATATACCACAAATATCTATGAAATGATGATGTAATCTTCCTGTATTTACCCTACTACGGGTCCAAATCTTTAACAATCTAAGAGCCCCGCGCGACCGCTCTGTAACACCTTTCCGAATTACGAACCATATTAGTAAAGAGGGTTAAATGCAGTTTGGGCAGAGTTTTGAAGAGTTGTCCATAAGATTTTTTTTTGTGTTATCTACTTGCGAATTCGTCATGCAAAAGTCAGTTCTCGAGACTCTTTGCTTTGGAGTAGTTGCTTGTGACTTGCAAATAATTACGCTCTTGGGTTTTATACCTTCGTCTCCAAAGTACAACCAACCCATTGGAGGAAAGAATTTCACTTTAGCTAACCCAGCACAACTAAACGGGGGCCGCAAGGGTGTAGTGTGTAGGACAGAGGCCAGGGGTCCCATTTCCATGAGCAGCGGGTCACGGTCCAGCCACGACAGAAAACTCTTCACACCCTCCACTCCACCTTGACCACCTTTCCCCAAACCACCCTCCATCAAAGTATGACCCAAGAACCTCGCCCGGCTAGCTCAATCGGTAGAGCGTGAGACTCTTAATCCCAAGAATGGGTCAATCTCAAGGTTGTGGGTTCGACCCCCACGTCGGGCTCAATTCCCGGTGGCGAGTTTGTCTTGTGTTTTCTTTTTCTTTTTTTTTTCTCCCCCACCATCTTTCCTTTTTCCTCACCAACTATCTCTAGCCACCACCGCAGATAGCATACGTCATCCTGAATTTGATGAGCGAATATTGCCCATTAATATCAGACAATATGCCTTCATTGCTGAGTACCTAATTAAATGTTTCTCTTTTTAAGTATTCTCTGTTAGCTTATGCGCCCCCTCATTATCTGGTCTTCTTTTCTGTCTTTTGATCATTCAGTTACATCCTTCTCCACCGTCCATGTCTTTTCAGTTGAGCCTTTGACCGTCCTCTGCTCCAATTTATCGGCCGGAAAGGGACAAACAATTGTGGCCAAATAAAGGTTCATTCTGCCCGTGCTCGAGGATACAAATGCTACAGTGCTAGCCTGTACACTCTGTATTGGAGTCGTTTACATCATTTACAAGACACACCGAAAAACCTTGAATGCTATATTATGTTAGAGTTCTTCAAGCTTTCGAGCCCGTTTTCTTCAACTTGACCGATGATGAGAACAGCTTCGGCACTCCATGGTCTCGCCAACTAGACTAGGTAGGGTAAGCTATATGAACTCCTAATGTCGTTATCTGAATCCCCCTTTTTTTTTTTTTCATATTGTTTGAGGTGGGGGGTAATCGAACTATTTGAGAGTAGGTACATAAATAACGACAAAGGGGACTCGTAAACGTTTCGTAGCATTACCATATGAGGCAATAACACGTCAGAGGAGCCGTCACCACGAATACGCATCCACCTCGAGCTCGAACACCGTACCACCCTTTCTCCCAGCCGCCACCACGGCTGCCCTGGCATCGTCACAAAGCCCTCCTGGCCCGGAAACCACAACGCCAATTTTTTTGTACCCGATCTCCGCCTCCTGGGCCAGCAGTTCAGCTATATTCAGTCTGGAGCCCATCCTCACATCCCGCTCGACACCGCTCAGAGCCCCGTCGACTTCCTCGACCAGGCACCGCGCCGTTTCCTTGACGCTCCAGCACAGCTTGACATTCCAATGGTGCGAGAGCCACGGCAAGAGACTGGTGATGCCGATGCCCTCGCCGATGAGCAGCAGCCGGTCGCAGCGCCGGATCTCTCTGGTCGGGGTGTTGGGATATGGCCCATCCAGAATCGTGAGCATGCCCTCCTTTGCCTCGAGGTACTTAGTCAGACCTGTCGATTTCTTGATGAGCAAAGTGATTCCTTCTCCTCCTCCTCCTCCTCCTCTCTCCATATTCATCACCCGTTGTTGCACTTGTGGAGAAGAAGATATGGACTTTAATGGATACTCGTGCTTCTCCACATCAACAGCAACAACCCCCGACTCCTTTGCCGCCGCCGTTGTCGTCATTGGGCTCCTCTCAACCATGCTAATAGCAGCCTCCTCCCCCTCCTCCTGAGACGACCGCAGGCTACCCTAAAACCTTGGTGGTGTCTGGTCATGGTGCCCGAGCAACAACGAGGTCGGGATAAACGTAAACGGATGGTTCTCCCACGGCCGCCACAGACTCAGCGTCGGGAAATACGCATACACATTCAGGCCCGGGCCGTCGTGGGCAAACGCCACGTCCGGCACATCGACGCGTACATAGCCGTTGCCCAAGTCGACGACCTTGGCGCGGCGCAGGCCGTTCTTCAGCATGCGCCCGACCCGGGCCAGCAGGTCGACGAACCACATGGCGCAGGCCGCATACACCCAGTTCTCCCAGCCCCAGGTATCGACACCGACCCACAGAGTGACGTGGTACCAGAGGCCTACCACCGTGACGACGGCCAGCACGACGTATGAGGCCAGGAACACCTCGTACGACGCGGCCCGGCGCACCGGCAGCGTGCTGGCGCCAACGAGGAGCACCGTCGTGATGGTCGCCACGGCGCCCCACGCCCAGTAGTCTTCCTTCGCGCGCGCCGGGTAGAATAGCGGTAGGGTGAGGAACGAGTGCACGAGTGCGTGTATGGCAAACAGGCGGCCCACCCAGCGGTGCAGCAGCAGGTACGTCGCGTGCGACCAGTTGGTCAGCCGCCAGAGGAGGAGGACGTTGTTGCGCGACGAGAAGAGGATGACCAGCGGGGCCAGGGCGTACGCGATGATCCCCGTGCGGTAGAAGATGTAATTAACCCCTGATCTCGTTGCTCTGGGTGTCGTAGTACACGTGCGGCTGCATGGACTGGTAGTCTAGTTGACCGCGGTGAGTATCACGTTGAGGGCTACGAACATGGCGATGTACAGGGCCTCGCCGAGGGTCGGGGCGTTGCCGAGGAGGTAGGGCAGGGGGCGGACGTGGTATGTGCCGATGGTGTTGGGGTAGATGAGATAGGGGTGGATCTTGTCCAGGAGGCGCGTCATGTAGGGGAGGTAGCCGAGCCAGGTGAGAAGGATGGGGACTCCAAATCCCGTGACGAGGATGATGATTCTAAGTAGGGTGATAATCAAAGGGGAGTTAGACTGTTGGTAAAAGTGAATTAATATGTTACAGTATTCCTCCTCGAGGTAGGGAGGTAATTAATAGGGCGACTGAAAAAACAAGAGTCTTACGCATATATACTCCCGAGTGTCTGCTCCCAGTCAACCGCAAACGCCGTGTTAAACTGAGGGTCATATAGAGCCGGAGGGACGAGGGCGGTAAAGTTGAGAACCACATCCGCCGCAGTGAGTTCTCGGGTGGGCGGCTGGGTCACTTGGAAGAGTGCTTCCGTATAACCCCACTTGACGGGCGATGATGCTCGTTCGCCCCCCTGAGATGAAGACGAGAGTGGCCCAGTGCTCCCAAAAGTCCTCCAGCTCCGAGGCCGGAATGCCGGGGCACTTGGTGTGCATACACCAGGCGAGCGAGGTGAGATAGGGCGTATTGTGGCCTCTGCACTCAGTGAGCGACATGCCGCTGGGACAGTCAAGTTTCAGGGGATATTGGAGACTGTAGAGACAAGCTGCTGCACAGTTTATGCCGTAGGGTTTAAGGCCAAAGCCAACGAGAGCCGAGAAGACAGGACTGGCCAGCACGAGGCAGGCGAGCCACAATTCCAAGGGAGTCTTCATGGTGGCTGGCTGGCTGGTTGTGGAAGGTCTGAAATTGGTGTTCACAAGGTAGACTAATTGATTTATCACAGGTTCGTCATTGACTGAACCTTGGAGATGGAGCTATGCCAAACGCATGGCGGAGAGTGTTGCCAACCTTTTATCCATCTTTTCAAGACCGTTCACCACTCCTCGGTTACACCTGTAACACATCGCCAAGGTGCTGCTTCTGTGCGTCTACAGTCGGGAGATACGAGTGGTACTAATTACAGCGATAACCCTGACAAAACTCAACAATGAAACCCCATTCTGAGTCTGATGGGTGGCAGAGTGGTGTTGACGACGATTGCATTTGTCAATTAGCAGGCGCTGCTGATTCATCACCCAGCATTCATGAGAATTGCCGACATCTTGAGAATAATGTGGCTCTGCTTTGCGGCCACCCTCGTCGGGTATGTGCGCGGGGCTATCAGCAGCTTTACAGCCAATGACAAATATTAGTTCTTAAGACTTTTCATGCTGGCCCATCGACACTCGAGAGGATTGGTTACTCTCCTCGGCAGACAATCAAAACGTAACAGCGAGCCGACTTGGGTGGGTGTGTGGTGCGACTTCCGACACCACTTCCTGCCATGAGCACGAGAGAAACAGACGTAGTGAGTGGTTTCTTCACCATACAATGCAGGAGAGGGGTTCAGTTTTAAGGTTGTGTAACAGCATGATGCATGTTATATTGCTCTGACAGAATGGACCAAAATCAGTAAGATGCTTGTAATTAGGCTGACTTGTTGGTCTAACAGAAGGCAAGTTCCGTCGTTCTATGGACAAAACTTGGACGGTGGCTTTCCTACAGATATCCAGCTTTGATAGGTACGGAGGTTCAGGCCAAACGAAAGGGTCACCATCCATGGTGCAGGTAAACTTGAACCCTACACCGCAGACTCATCAACTGCCTTGTCGATATGCCTCATCAACCAATACATTACAGAATGGGTAATAGGCATTTCTCGCCTCCTCAAAAGACTTGCACAATGATATGAATATTATAATCACTTTTATAAAAGTCAAAGACGTTTGCATAGCCTACCTAAGAAACCCCTCATTAATCATCATGTTATCATACTATTATACCCTTACTGCATTTGATAACGTTTCATTCATCCAACAACTACCAATTTTGCCACCCGTTACCAAAACTTCCATCTCAAAGACGTGCTTGAAACCCTTCATGAGATGGTTGGCTTTTAGCTGCCGCCTCTTCCGCCAGAACGCGATCGACCAGAAACTTCATATTACTAACAAATCTGTCGCAGCACCGTCAGCGAAACATCTCGGCCATGGGAATTTCAAAATTTGCTTACACCTCGCGCAGCTTGTGGTCGTGGGGATACAGAACGGCCAGCAATATCTGGTTTCTCAGCATGTAGAGGTTGTTCCGGCTGTCGGCGTCTTCCTCCGGCTCGGAAATCGGGACATGCTTCCAGTACTCTTTCAGATACGCCTTTCCGAGTGGATACCTCGGATTCCGGAAGACGCCCAAGTCCACTGATGCGAGCGTGTTAGTTTTCATAATTTCAGGAGAATAAAAAAGCCATAGGCCAGGGTTGGAGGTTGTCATGAGTCGGCAACAATAACTTGCCTTCGTTGTGGCCCCACAGGACACACGAATCATAAGCACAGACGGTGTCGTCAGTTCTATATCTGACATTGCCAGGCCAGAGATCTCCGTGAATTAGAGCAGGTGTGACAGAGCGGCCGCCTGTCTCTAGTGGGCGAAGATAGCGGGGGAGGACTTTCTCGAAGAAGAGCGGACGCAACTTGGCGTACTCGGCGTCGGGCGGTCCGCGACGTTCCTCCTCGCGGTCGAGGAACATCCTCATCTGCCCCGTCCAGAACTCTTCCCATGACGCTTTGAAGTCGTTTGGCTGTTCCAGGTTGCCGAAGCGGGTGTTGTTGGCGAAGCCAAACTGGCCGTTGGATGATCTGCCCATGCTGCGCGTGTGTAGGGCAATGATGGGCGCCATGTAGTCCTCCGGGTCAGGGATATCATCGTCGATCAGCTCCACAAATTCGGACAGGAAGAAGTGCACGTCAGGACGAGACTTGTACGTCCCCATGGTGACTGGCTTGGGGAGGTACTCGGGGATGAACTCGTGGGCGGTGGATTCGGAAATGAAGGCGGCCTCCATCAACTCGTAGCCGTCATCGCCCGTTGCCTCCTTTTGGAAGAAGACCTGCGAGCTGCCATCCGGCATCGACACCTCGATTCGGTAGGTGTGCACGTACTCGCTCATACCTGAAGGGGTCACGGACACGACTTGGCCCCCCTCGGGGAGTGCTTTTGGCAAGGTCAGCAAGTGGTATCTTCACAACCCATCATGGAAAGGAATGTAGGAGGAATGGGCATACCGGCAAGGAGAGCCTCATCGAGCCTCTGCTCCACGTGTCGCAAATCTGTAGCCATGTTGGACAAGGCAGGTTTCGTCTCAATGAAAACCTCGACCTCAGACCTCGGGATAGGAGGAACAAGGGGCCTCGAGAGGAGTGTATCGTCGTCTGGTGGTGGTCACAGTCACACCGTGACTTGATTGAAAGAGAAACAGGGAGGATGTGTTACCAAGCTCGAGGGCGGGGGACCGCCGAGAACAAAAGGACAGCTCATGACGATGCTGTCACGGTATGGAACGACGGCTTATGCCCGGTCTTGACGGCGCCGGCTGTGCATTTTGGCCTGTGACGTTCCGGGCCATGGCCAATCAATGGGGCGGTTTCGGAAATCTCGCCGCTAAACTAGGTCACTTGGCCAGGTTTCACAACACTAATTAATTAGAACCAACAACATGTAATAAACTTTGCTGGAAAGAGATGGAAACGCTGTGAAAATGATGGATGAACAACACATTGATTTTCTGGTCGGCAATCTCTGGCTTTTTTTCTTTTTTTTTACGGGGGTCTTTTGGTAGATGTGGGGGGAGATCAGAGTCTGGCCCAGGTTGAAGAAATGGAAGGTGCTGAAAACTGGCTCAAACTCGCACTTTCCTGCCGTCACAGGTGTTGAAGCGATGCTTTAGTTTTCGGCAGGCACAGTTCAATCCAACTTCCCTTTGTAGTTCTCCACAAGACAGACTTGGAACTTTTTTTGCATTGTTTGAGCAGTGAAGTCTCTTCTGTGCTGCAATTGTTTCAGATCTCCATCTCACTCACTCGCTCCCTCCCGGCGGCGCAGCAAGACAGCTCCCAACAGTGCAGGCCGGGCGTAGCCGCAATCAGGACCTGCATCGGGCCTCCAAGACCGTTTCAAGCCAAGAAGTGTGACACGTTTCTCCATAAACTTTTTGGGGGCGTTGGTCACTGGTGTCGGTGTTGACGTTGACGTTCAATTGAGCGGCCACCATCTCAATTCGATTAGACGAACGGGACGCGAGGCCCAGCAAAGAGGACCCCAGAGTCAAAGTATGCCGCCTAATTACCCACCTTACTCGTCCTCGACATATGCAGGTCATGCAGATCGCACCCAAACAATCTCAAACAGAAACCTCATCATTCGAGATCCGAGGCCGCCGCCAGATGCAGCATAGGCAATGGCGCCGGCAGTGCCAGTCCTCGGCTTCTTTTCCAATTTCATTTCTTTTGGGAAAACATCCAAATTCCTCGACTAGTAACTTTTTTCTTGTTCCCGATATTCGATCTATCTTTTCTCGTTTGATTGTGCCGCATCCGAACTCCAACACCAACTTGTCTACGCCACCCAAAGTATTGTTGTGATCTTCAAGTTATTTGTCTGTGCCCGCGGTATTGTCAGCAACCCCACGACGAGACAATCGTCGCTTGCCTCATGACTTCTTTCGCCTAAGTGCAGAGAATACCCTTTACCACTTCGTACTGTCCAGGAATCCCGTTGTATCAACTACCGCCGAGTGGAGCATGGCCGTTGAATTCGAGCAACCACCACCAACAGTACGAGCCTCCTGTGCCTCCTGTGCCCCGTCTATCCCGAGATCCGATGAAAAGAGTGCCACTAACAAATGCCAGAACCGGCAAAGCTCGACATGGAGTGCTGGGGACCGACTGGGTGTCGCAGATGACCGCCCCAGCAGCTTTCGCGGACGACTGAAAAGCCTGCGACGAGCCCCAACAACCTTCCGCTCCAAGACACTATCGCCAGACAATGGAAAAGGCGCACTGGGGCTGTCGCTTCTGCACGAACCGTCCGAGCCACGCGTCGACTTCATCTTTGTATGTTTCGAGCCATGGGTGAAATCAAATTTCTGCTGCTAATTAACACGTTGCTTCAGGTTCATGGGCTCAACGGCGGCTCACGGAGGACATGGAGCGCATCGTCGGACCCATCGACGTTCTGGCCCAAGGAATGGCTGCCATCTGAGGCTGGCTTCAGACATGTGCGCATTCATAGTTTCGGCTATGACTCTGACTGGACCAAGTCGCAGCAGAGCTCCCTCACCATCCACGACTATGGCCAAGCCCTCTTGGCAGATCTGTACAACTCACCGAACCTGCGCAAGAATGGCAATGTGAGTAGACTTTGCACCCCCTGACGTCTCTAGATATATCATCTCAACTAATTTATTTGGGGCTAGACTCCGATTGTCATTGTGGCCCATAGTATGGGCGGCTTGATTGTGAAAAAGGTAAGCACATGGACATCAATCCGAGCTGTTTAAATGCACAAAAATCTAACATGGCGCGACTAGGCATACTTGCTCGCCAGACGAGACCCCATTTACCAGGACCTGGCGAAGAGAATTCACAGCTTGTACTTCCTGGCAACTCCTCACCGAGGTGC
The DNA here is from genome assembly GCA_027569635.1 of Lasiosphaeriaceae sp. G1095. Taxonomy (NCBI): domain Eukaryota; kingdom Fungi; phylum Ascomycota; class Sordariomycetes; order Sordariales; family Lasiosphaeriaceae; species Lasiosphaeriaceae sp. G1095. The sequence continues at coordinate 31,592 of JAPDFK010000358.1, read as the reverse complement.
TGATTCTACGTCGTTTGTGACAACCTTTATTTCCATGTCCCTTGGCTCGTCGGGAAGCAAGGCGTTCGTCAAAGAGCTAATCCCCGGCTCAGGGACGCTTCAGGTATGGCTCTTTCATCGACATGCCATCAACTTACGCGGCTAATCTGGGAACAGGCCATCAACGACGAGTTTCGACACGTTTGCCAAGACATCGGCCTGTGGTCCTTCTTCGAAGGCCTCCCAACGCAGGCGGGCCCTACTTACGTGACTGTCGTGGAAAAGGAGTCCGCTGTAATGGGTACGTTTCCTTGGCTCTTACGTGTTTCCCAAAAAGTCTGCTAACCTTGTAAACCAGGGCTTCCGGGCGAGCATACCCAATACCTGCAGGCAGACCATCGACATGTCGTCAAATTTGACAGCACAGATGATCCAAACTACAACATTTTGCTTCGCTGCTTCAATACCACGATTGCAGAAATCGAGAAAGAGTGTAAGTTTCTGTTTTTGTATCCGGGTACCTACAGAAAGAACCTTTCTAACACAAATGTGTACCTAGATATGACGGACAAGACTGAAAGCCACAAAGCTCAGATGAAGCTGATAGCAACCACTTTTGACGTGTCCGAGCGGCCCGATGGCGATTTTGTCAGGGTAATCGACAAGCTGCACGGCGGCTCGTGTGAATGGTTGACTCAGCATGCGTTGTTCCAAGACTGGCTTCTGGGCGATCCCGTCTTGGAGGCTGATACCACGATGAAAGCCGTTACCTTCAAGCCGTCCTTCAAAGATGAACAAGTGTCGAAGCCTGTGCCTCGGTTTTTATGGCTCAATGGTCCACCTGGGTCTGGCAAATCCGTGGCCTCGGGGCATGTAATCAGATGCCTGGAGTCTTATAACTTGGACTGCGCATACTTCTACTTTAAAGCCAACGAAAAGTTTGACCTGGCGCACATGCTGCTGTGTCTCGCTCTTCAGATGGCTGAATCGAACTTTCAGATACGACACACCTTCTTGACCATGATCGAGGAAGGCGAAGGCATTGACAGCCAGAGCGATCATACCATGGTGTGGAACAGCCTGTTTGTGAACCGTATCTTCAAGATGGCCTTCTCACAGCCGCAATACTGGGTAATCGACGCCCTCGACGAATGCCCCTCCCGAGCACTGGGGATTTTGATTCCCATGCTCGCAAGAATCGATCCCTCGGTACCTCTCAAGATATTTATTACGAGCCGGCCGAATGGCCACGTGGAACGGCTTTTGAACCAAGAGAAAGTCCAGCGGGCCGAAGTCCACACCGGACAGGCGGATTCACTGAAAGACATCGAGGCATTTGTACGGTCGAGACTGTCGCCGAGCATTCTCGAGGACTTCAACGACAAGGAGGAGGAAGAGGGGGATCTAGTTGCCGAGATCATCCAGAAGTCCAATGGGATCTTCCTCTGGGCGTCGCTGATCATGACGCGCCTCGACGAAGCACACAGTGTCGAGGCGATGCGTGACACGCTGGACCAAGTGCCCACCGAAATGAGCGGCCTATACCAGGGTATTCTAGAGGCCATCGCAGCATCGCCCAACGCCGAACTGGCCCAGTGCATTCTCAAGTGGGTAGTCTGTGCACGCAAGCCCCTGACGACAGAGGAGCTACGGGAAGTGGTACGGCTGGACATCAACCAGACGCTGCGGACCTCAGACCGGTTTGCACAGATCTGCGGAAACCTGATTACGGTCGAGAAGAACCAGGTTCAGGTCATGCACCAGACCGTCAAGGAGTTTCTCACGGGCGAGCAGTCCGACTTTTATATACCCCGGTCTTGGTCACACGCGCGTATCGCAAACTTGTGCCTGCAACATCTCAACGGACGAGCCTTCAACCCCCCGCGGGCACGCCGTGCCATCTCCTCCTCTTCCAAAGCAGACGAGTCAAGCTTTGATGACTACGCCGCTGCCAATTTCTCCTACCATCTGGCGCACTGCTCGCCGACCGAATCGACGCTGTATCTGCTGCCACTGTTGGCAACCTTTGTCTCGTCCAACGTGCTAACATGGATCGAGAGAGTCGCCAAGACGGGACGACTGTACCTCCTTAGTCGAACGATCAAGAACCTCAAGTCGTATCTCGACCGTCAGGTGTTGACCAGCTCCCCGCTGGATAGCGATTACCATTTGACGTCACGGTTTGTGGGCGATCTCGCGCGGCTCTCGGCCATCTACGGCCCAAATTTGCTCAGTAACCCGTCGACTATCTACACGCTGATTCCACTTTTGTGTCCCACTTCGTCCGTCATCCACTGGAAGTTTGCCAAACAGTTCAAGCAGAAGGTTATCTGCTCGTTCAATGATGACTGGGATGAGCGCCTTACCTCGTTTTCGTATCCCAGCAGAGCCCTTTCCATCGCAACTTTCGACCCGTACTTTGCAGTTGGCCTCACAGACGGAACGATCAGGATATACCGCGGAACGACTTTCGAGCTGATTGCAACACTGCAACATGGCGAGCCCGTGCGACGCCTTGCGTCTGGCTCGCTGACTGCTGTGCTTGTCAGTGGCGGGCTGAAAACACTGAAGATGTGGGGTCCGCGGCAGGAGCGCTTATGGACGGCAACGCTTCCGGACCATGCGCTATGGTTCCAGTTCAGCCCCGACGACTCCAAGCTGTACGTTGCGCTGCGGAGCGGCGACGTGTTTGTGTACCGGGCCAAGACGGGGGCTCGGCTCGAGTCGCTCCTCGTACTAGGGGAGGGGCAGACGGACTCGTCCGACTCGGACAGCGGTCATGAAGTTCAGCTACAGCGCCGCACCATACCGACGCTGATGCGCATCTGCCCAACGCTCGGCATCGCGGCCATTGCGTATCGTGGCTCGCATCTCAAGCTATCCTACTACGATAGCGACGAGCGGGTGGAAGAGTTTGTCAAGGAGGGCTATGAGGATGGGGGGCTGCCGCCGCAGGTGCTAGACGTAGCCTTCAACTTGGTCCTCGAGCAGAACCTCATGGCCGTGGCGTACCAAGACGGTGACCTGGTGACGCTGGATCCCTGGTCGCTGCAACAGCAGAACACGTACCATTTGCACGCGCAGACGCTCGCCGCCTCGCCCGACGGACAAACCTTGGCGGCGGGTGACAGTGACTGTATCATTTCACTGTTTGCATTCGACTCGCTGAGGCTCATCTGCCGCATCGCGTCGGTGGAAGAGCGCATCATGGGCATTGTGTTCGCGTCCAACAGCCTGCGGTTCTTTGACTTGCGTGGCAATACATGCAACGTATGGGAGCCGGCAGTGCTTATTAAGAAGAACCTGGCTGACGACAGCTCGAGCGAGGAGGTGGACGATTACTTTGTGCCAGCACCGAATTTGGTCTGCACCAGGACCTTCGAGGGCGACAAAGCCATCACGGTCCTCGCCCAAGCCGGCGACCTCAACTACGTCTTCTGCGGCCGAGAGGAAGGGTCGATCACGGTCCACGACGTCAACACAGGTAAGGTCTGCGGTAAGTTCAAGTACCACGCTCACATGGTCGACATCCGCCACCTTGAGTGGAACACGCAGACCAAGGTGCTCTTCAGCGTTGACGCGTCGCGGCGGTGTATCGCCACGCGCTTCGCAGTCCCAGCAGTGTCAGGAGGTGTGTGGCAGCAGGTTGAGCATATCCTTGACTTCCGCGCAGCCGACAATGTGTTACAAGCACTAATGCACGCCAACGGAGAGCTCTTCTTCCTGTCAACCACCAACGGTGAGGAACTACACAGGCCAGGGGAGTCTGGCTGCATTACCCGAAACAGCCCCTCTTTCTCGAAATCGCGATGGATTCAACATCCAACCGATGCCGAGCGCCTTGTCCTCATCGATGGGAACGGTGGCGGAAATTGTATGCACATCTTCCGGTGGGAGAAGCTAGAGCGTGAGACGGACCCAGGGGAAGGCATCGCCATCATGCTTCCTCCCGAACTCAAAGGCATCACCCCGCCAGCAGATGGATGGCATTCCCGCGTCGGCCTCAGCACGTTGCATCAAACCATCAACCTCAGTCCCTGCTCTTCGTCCACAAAAACCGGCTTCCTGACCCTCGACCTATCCAATCTTACCCCCGAGACAGGTTCCATAGCGGCATCCTGCACAACTCGCCAGCTCGTCGCATCCACCAAGGCGGTGCTGGGCATCTACCGCTCGAGCCTGTACTTCTTGAGTAGTCGTGGATGGATCTGCAATATGAGTCTGAAGAACCTGGGCGCGTCCAAGTCATATACGCGGCACTTCTTTATTCCATCGGTGTGGCTGTCGGGGGGCGAGACAATCGCTCAAGTCGTGTCCAAGACGACGCTCGTGCTGGCGTATAGGGATGAGTTGGTGGTGTTGCAGGGCTTCTTGGACTTTGAGCACAAGACGAGCTTTGATGACGTGGAGAACGAGGGCGCGTTGGTGAGGTTGCAGAGGTCGATGACGATTAGTGAGTATTAAATTGAAAGGGAGTGAATGGGAATGGGTTATTTGTTTTACTATTATTATTGTCGTTTTTGTTGTTCTTCAAAAGGTTGCTTACAAGAATGGGGTTGGTGTTTCTTTTGTCTTGGGTTTGTTATCTTTTGCTCCCTTGGGAGCGTCGGCCGTTCAGGAGTGGGCGGGTATTGGATTTATTTTGTTACTGGAAAGAAGGGCTTGGATACACGAGATACAATCACTCTTTTTTGTAGATGAAGATTAAGAGATATAGTCCACCATAATTTACTTCATATTCTTTTTCTTGTCTCATTTTTTCTGCTGTCTTCTAGTTTGATATCACTGCGAAAGCCCGACTTGAATCCTGAGCGTGACCAAAAAGGGGCAATCCTCCAAAGGGGCAAACTGTAACCCGCTGTTGGCTGGTTGAAGCCACGTGACCTTCCCCGCATTCCGATTGTTGGGACAAACAGGGGTACGGATGGGCTGATGAGCCTGGTGGGAAGTACCGATGCTATGCGACGTCACCCCTTGTCGGGCGGGCGGACGACTGCCAACTACAGCTCTTGCAGCAACACAACTTCGACCCTAAAAGATTCCATGGGTTGAAGTCTCTCAAACAACGATGGCGAGGCTTGCGCTGATTTCCCGCCGTTTCGTGGTGCGCATGCGCGCTGCACGTGTCACAGCCAGCAACAACAACCACGCCACTGCCCCCCGACGAAGGCTGTTTGCGACAGAAGCCAATGCCCCCAATGCATCTGCGTCTGCAGCCGGCTCGTTTGACAACCGCGTCAAGCTTGTCGAGGTCGGCCCCCGCGACGGCCTGCAGAACGAGAAGAGGACCATTCCGCTGGCCACCAAGATTGACTTGATTGAGAGGCTGGCGCGGACGGGCTTGTCGACCATTGAGGCCGGCTCCTTTGTGTCGCCGAAATGGGTGCCCCAGGTGAGTGAGCAAGAGCACCACCACCACCATCCATCCATCCATACATCCATCCATCCAGAGACCAATAACTGTTTCAATGGTGTACTGATTACAAGTGGTAAATAACGGCAGATGAGCAACTCGAGCGAGATCCTCGAACACATCCTGCAGCGGGGGACCCCCTCGCGCAACCCGGTCACCTTTTCGTTCCTGGCTCCCAACATCAAGGGGCTCAACAACGCGAGCGAAATCCTCGCCCAGCACCCAGATGCTTACGTGACCGAGGCAACTCAGTCGTCGTCGTCGTCAGGACCCGCCAGTGGGAAAACAACGGCGGCCCACAAGCCGGCCCTCGAAATCGCCGTCTTCGCGGCCGCAACCGAGTCCTTCTCCGAGAAAAACCTCAACTGCTCCATCGCCACGTCGCTCAAGCGCTTCGCGCCCGTGATCCAGGCGGCCAAGGACGGCGGGCTGCGGGTGCGCGCATACATCTCGGTCGTGCTGGGGTGTCCGTTTGAAGGGTACGACGTGAACCCGCACCGCGTCGCCGAGATCGCCACCAACCTCCTCGAGATGGGCGCCGACGAGATCGCGCTCGGCGACACCACGGGCATGGGCACCGCGCCACGCACCAAGGAGCTTCTCAACTGCCTGCGCAGCGCGGGGGTGCGGAACGAAGACATTGCGATGCATTTCCACAACACGTACGGCCAGGCGCTGGTCAACACGGCCGTGTCGCTGGAGCATGGAATCAGGACGTTTGATAGTAGTGTCGGCGGGCTGGGAGGGTGTCCGTATAGTCCTGGTGCCACGGGGAATGTGGCAACCGAGGACATGGTGTATTTTCTCGAAAGCTTGGGGATGGACACGGGAGTTGATCTCGATGCCATGGCAGACATTGGCGCGTGGATTACCAAAGAGGTCGGACGGCCCTATGATTCCACGGTGGGCAAGGCGGTGCTGGGCGCCAGGTCAAGAGCAGGCAGTCCCGATGTAAATTAGTCGCAAAATTATGGGGATTATTCATTCGTGTTGTGTTTCGGGGCTCTTACACTTTTTCCAAGTTGGCGGTGGGTAGTGGGTTGGTGAACGAGTGATGGTATTCTAACTGTTCCATTAGGAGCCCAATTGGGATTTTATACGTACGTACGAGGATGGTGAGTGTCGGGCCGTCGAGTAGGAAGGTGGTCGGGTGTCTTCCATCCTACCTTGGTCGACTCGGATCTGAGCCGCAGGCGCAAGGTCCCGTGTTTGGCCATATCTAACCGACACGATAATGACCATACCTCATACCTAGCCATTTGTCAGAACTGATGTTTTCACAGTAGGTCGGGCGCCTACCTATCTTGCGTCAACCTTGCAGGACAGTTCATCTGAACTATCACACCCCGGTTGGAGAGGAATACCAAACCTCCCAGCCTTGTGCCCTTCCTCCCAACCTGGACACTATTGTTTCTGCTCATATCTTTGCAAGCATATTATTTCCAGCTGCGGGGCGCAGTTACAGGCGCCGTGGTAGCATTCCGCGCATTTTCATCCAGCTTTATCCCCAAGGTACCTACCTACCTATGTTACAGGATCGCCATGCCCAAACGGAATTTGTATGTCAGCCAATATAGACTCGGATGCACGCTACTGCTTTTCCAAATTCCAGTTACGTCCAGATGACGGTCGTAAGGGCCGTCGCTCTGCTTGACAACTTCCACCAGCCCCAGCGCAACCAGAGTCATTGGGTGGTGGCGCAATAGGCCAACAGGAAGAGATGGCCAGTGTCGTCCAAAGTCGGGTGATGGAATGGGCAAACACCGTTAAAGGAGATCATCGGACTACTCCCGCAGCACAGAGCAGCGGCCCGGATCGCTGGACCGTCGCCTCATCCTCGTCCTCGTCTTCCCCTGGGTCATCGACAACAAAATTTCCATGGGAAGCCTATGACTGGGAAGCAAGAGGACGATGACTCTTCCCAGGTGGTGGCCCGCTTCAAGAGAAAAAAGCTGCGGAGAAAACAGCTCCGGCACATGCTGTATCTGGCTGATACCATGAACGAAACTGACAACAACGACATGATGGCATCCTTGGAGCGAAGCGACTGGTTGGAACTGCAACAACTCCAGCTAAAAGCTGCCGTGCTGAGAAAGGAGTTGGCGGAGCTGGAAAAGAAGACAAGTTGCGAACAGGAGGGGTTCGAGCGGCAGCAGCAGCAGCAGCGGGAGAAGCAGAAGGAGGGCCGAGCTGGCGCTTCAAGTATCGATCTTGGCTTCGGTACCAATCACAAAGGTCCCCACGCCCATTTCGACACTGACTTTCCCCCAACTCGTCCATTTATTACCATCCAGGGCCCCAACTTGAAATCGACGCCCTCTTCCAGTCCAGCAAAGAAGATCCCATCATCCTATACTCCCTCTTCACTCGCCCGGATCATCGCAAAGGGAACGCGCCAGAACCAGAACCGATACGACTATGTTTCGTTCGTCGCCGCCCGCCGTGACCCACGCGTTGATCGGGCTCAGAAGCGGCGGAGCCTCAAGCGACGATTATACAACCGCTCCTTTGTTTCTTTTAGTTATCGCTCTGAGGCCAGCTCCGTAGCATCTTCTTCTCAGGATAGACACCTTGTCTCGGCCCCAGAGTCTTCCGATTCATCATTGTCTTCCGGGATCTCTGTAAAAAGGCCCCGTACCGACGACAACGACGACGGCACTGAATCATCACCATCATCATCATCATCTTCGAACGTTTAGAAAGAAGATACGTATCGTCGACAACGACAGCAGCGGCAGCCAAGAAACCACCAGCAACAGGGGGCGAGTTCGGTGGTCGTGCCAGTCGTCGAGGTCGAGGTACCCCCCGTAACCCGGGACTCAAAGAACCCCAGCTACGTCTATTCCGAATCAACAGCAAACTCGCGGCAGAAGGATACTTTAGCGTGAACGACCTGCGTCTACCCAAGAAAGTTGTTGCTGTCCATGGATGATATCTTTTCTTTTCAATGGGTGGGAGGCTGGGGGGTAGCTACATGATGGATGTTGATAATACGCTTCTGAAGATACCCCATCCGTTCGATCACCGAGGCTTTGTTTCTAGCGAAACTAGATCTGTCTTAAGATTTTCTCCAAGATGCCGACCAAGACACAAAAAAGGAGTTTGGGGAGTTTGCCCTGGCTTAATAGAAATGGGTACAACGCGGCGCAATGGATGGCATCATTCAAGAGGAATCAGTACCAGCGCGTGGCATTACGATAGACAATGTAACTCATTTTTTGACTGTGAACAATTAATCACGGCTTAGTTTTGTTTTGGGTCCTAGAGAGGCTATGCAGACGAGTCTTCCTTCGCAAACGTGTTGGCTACAATGAACGGGAAGCAGGTTGTCGCCTCCGCGTATACCTATTGAACTTGTTAGCAAAGGAGAAAAGGCCAAAAAAAAAAAAAAAAACGAGCAAAAACCCAGGGGATGCATTAATTACCTTGACCGAATCCGCCCCAACCTTGATCTTTCCCCACGACACGGCCTCATCGGGACGCGCGCCGGCATCGCTGCCGTCAAATTCTTGCGCCGTATTAATGTACACTGCGGATTCCGCGCCGTTCCGCATCAGGCACGCGTTGGCAATGTGATGCTTGATTAGCCCGCCGCCGAGAATGATCATGCCGGCACGCTTGGCATAGACGGCCATGGTGTTGATCTTGCGGATGTCCTCGACAATGTCGATCCTGAGCTGTCTCGGTGACGTCTTGAACGTGTGGAAATAGAGCATGTCGCCGAGGCTGCCGTCCGTCAGGGCGGGGCAGAAGACGGGGATGTTGTTCTTGTAGGCCCAGTAGTAGACAGACCGCTCATCGTTGATCTCCTTGCCCAGGCGGTGAATCACCTTGGAGGGGGTCCAGTGGATCTCGTCGTCGGTGCCCTTGCTCTCCTCCTGCTCCTCCAGCATCTCGTCCAGGATGGGCACTACCCAGTCCTCGAAGGCGCAGTAGTTGGAGTTGGGCACGACCAGGTTGCCGATGCGGTTGAGGCCCTTGGCGCGGAGGTCGGCGCCGACCTCGCTGAAGGACGACATATAAGTGTCGCCCAGGCACTTGATGAAGTCTTCCTCGATGCCGCCCGCCGTGGTCACGATGCAGGACACATGCTTATGCTCGACGAGATAGCGGAAGACGCCCCGCAGCCCCGAGGATATCATGTTGGACGTGTACCCTAAGAAGATGGTCGTCTTGTCCCCGGATTCGGGATCACGCCATGCTCGCTGGAAAAGAAAACACACCCGTTAGTTTGCACTGCAAACATGGAGAAAGAAAAGAAAAGAAGAAAAAAACCATTGGACATGTAAAAGTCCTCTTTTTTGTCTTTTTCTTTTCTATCTTTCCCGCTTGCCGTAAGACGACTTTCTAACCATTTCGTTGATAATCCGAACAGCCTCACACATGGATGACGCCTGGAAACCCATGTGTTTCATTCCTTGGAAGAGGTCGTCGACGGTGATGGGGCGGCCCTTGAAGTTGTTGAAGTCGAGCTCCTCGACCCTCTGGGACCCCTCGGGCATCTCGTCCGACTTGACCAGCACTGCATCTGTGACAGAGCTGGGGGGAAGGTTGGAAGCCATTCTGAAAGGATGGCAAGTTCCGACGGATGTATTGATGTGTGTGAGACAAAGTGACGTGGCGGTGCTAGCGAACAGGAAAAGAAGAAAAGAGGAAGGTACGGCAATAATTCAGAAAACCAGGTTTGCAATAAGATTGTACTCCGTCACCTCAGTCGTACATCCAAAGCAGATATGTTTGGTTAATGGGATCACGAAAATCCAAGGTGGTTCGTAGTTCGTTGTATTGAACGGAATTTTGGTTCCTCATGTTCTGGTTGGCTCCAAATTAACGGCCATTGATGAAGATCGATCGTGGGATGAATGAACCTAGCAAGGCAAACACGACCCCACTTCCATGAAGATAAAAAAAACCCTTCTCCCGTCAGTTGATTGGGGGGAGAGGGGTCCAGTGCCATTTGACCAGTGCCGTTCCCGTACTCTAAATCGAGTCAAACATGTAGCACGGGATGGATGGATGAGAGGATTCGCCAGAGACAGTTAATAATAAGGTTCCTTTGTGGAAAATAGAGAATAATCGAAGACTGTGTCCGTACAAGTGGCGGTTGGACTGATGACTGCCTGATGCGGCGAATGTCCTGGAACACGGGTTGACGGGTTCCCACACAGTGTGAAGCGAAAGCATGTTGCTGCCTCAAGTTGCCTCGTGCGGCATGCACTAACATTTAAATTTTCTTGCTGTCTTTAGCCGATGCCAATCAGAGCCGTGAGACACAAGCGCAACCAAGGACCGGGACTTTGTGCATTGAGAACACTTAAGCGAAAGCGGACTAGCGTGAGGCGTGCGCATCCACCCACCAAGCATCCGTGGTGAGTTTTGAGTGGCGCTGGGCTCCACCTGTCCCTCCACGGGTTGACGGGCAGACGGGCTGGCCTTCTTTGTCCTCGGGCAATCGCGAATTAGGTACGTACCGTTTCGTGCTAGCCTGCTCGGGCAGTCGCCCTGCAGGACAACGGGGACAATCCGTCACACCTGCTGAGCCTGGGGGGGGTGGGTGTGTCGTGGTGGTGGGTAGTGCGCGCGAGCTGGTGAATTCGAGATCCACCATCCAATCTTTGGCCATCTCAGCCCTTTTCCCTCCCAAAACAACCACAACCCGCCCCATCGAAAGAACGCGAGCTCAGACCAGCCAAACACCATCACATTCCCAAACAGCAGCGCAGCGGCTCGTGTCGCATCCATCGAGTATATCCGCGACACTGTTTCGCCCAACCATCATCATCATTCGGGTTCCCCCCCAGGGCTGAAAGGAAAGAAAGGTTGAACAAACGACGAACCCGCTCCCGTCAGCGGCCAGCCAGCCAGCCAGCCAGCCAAACACCGAAACCAAAAAAACCTTAGCGCCAACCTCCTTCAGAGAGAGGCTTGCCTGCATCCCAACTCCGCGACGACCAAACATATCTCAAAGTCAACGCTGCCCTCGACCACAGGAATTCGAACCATCGCCTGTGATCCCCCGCGATCGTGTGACGACAAACTTTGAGTATGCCCTGTCAGCCTCGGTGTTATTAAGGGACAAAGAGGGCGTTTGCCCTCGTTGAAATGTATGTTTTCCCCCCCTTCTTTCCATTTCGATTCTGTCTTGTCTTCGCGCAAAATTCCACTTTCAGGCATATCCTGTCATCCCCGACGACACCCGCCCAATACTGCCCATAAGCCGATCGATGCCACCGCTATATAGCCACCATGAGGACCATTTCCCTTCTCGCCGCTATGGCCGTCTTTCTTCACCCCCCCCCCCACCATCTCCTCCTCCTCGTTTTCGGGCCCATCCCAGCCCCCCTGCTTACCACTATGACGCGTACAGGTCGAGGTACACCGGCCGTTACGACGGCGGAGGCGACCGGCGCTCGCGTTCGCCGCGGGACCGTTCCCCCCAGTACGGGGATAGGGGAGGCGACCGCGGCTCGCAGTACGGCGACGGCGACCGCAGACGCCAATCAGCCGAGTCGCGAACCAACGCCGCCGGGTTTCAGTCAAACAGAGACACCTTTCGCGAGCCCATCATCGGCCGAGAGCCGCCTCGCGGACCCAAAGCTCTGTTGGACGCCCCCAGTGGACCCCGGGGCGGTGGCTTTTCGGGTGATTTTCGCGGCGGCAGAGGTCGGGGCGCCGGACGCGGTCGGGGATGGCGGGACGATAGTCGAGACCGTGGCGTCGAACGAGGTCGCGAGCCCGACTATCGAGATCGACCGCACTTTCGCGACGAGCGGAGCCGCGAACGCGAAAGAGACTGGCGCGATAGAGAGCGAGATGGCTTTGCCCCTCGCGGTCGGAGACTCTCACCACAAGGAGGGAGAGGCCGGTCCCCGGTTGGACGAGACTTCAGAGACGCCAGAGATGTGCCATTGGGTGTCGACGCGGAGCGAGCTAGGCGAGGATCGAGGGACGGACCGCTCTCGGCGGGCTCTTCGTCTTCGGATCCGCCTTTTGCCTCCTCGTCGTTCCGAGGCGGATTCTCTCGCGGCGGGCGGAGTGCCAGGGGTGGCAGAGGCGATTGGCCTCCGGACCGGGGAGGGAGGGGAGGCAGAGGGGGTTTCTACGACGAGCGGGGAGGAGATCGCTATGGTTCTCAGGAAGGACGGTGGGGACGTGACCCGGAGGATCGAGGAGATCGCAGGGATACCAGATACTTGGATCCGGCGAGAGACATTCGCGACGATCGCGATGTAAGGGACAATAGGGAGCGCGGCGATCTGATTCGCCCAAAGCCGGACCGAGTCTCCCACGAACCCCCCGCCTCGTCCAAAGATGTCTCCCCACCTCCGCTCGCCCCGTCAGCGCCGGCTTTCGGCACAGTCCCGAGTCGTCAGCCGTCCGCCGCGGACACCAGCTTGGGCATCCAGTCTCTTACCGGAAAAGCTCCGCCAACCGGTCCCAGAGCACTGACCGAAGAGCGACCCGTCTCAGCCGGCCATGCTGCCAATATTGAGAGCCGGCCACCAACTGGCCCTTCCAAGCCCGTCTTACCGGATGGAAGCCCTCCTATACCTGTCGGGCCCAGGGCGCAACAAAAACAACAACAACAACAACAACAGCAGCAGCAGCAGCAACAGCAACAGCAGCAGCAACAGCAACAGCAACAGCAACAGCAACAGCAACAGCAACAGCAACAGCAACAGCAACAGCAACAGCAACAGCAACAACAACAACAACAACAACAACAACAACAACAACAGCAGCAGCAGCAGCAGCAGCAGCAGCAGCGCGGGAGCAACCAATGGATTAACCCGGCATTGGCGAACAAGAAGATATTAGAATCCCCCAAAACTGCTAGATCCCAGAGCTTCGTATCGCAAAAGCCGAGACCCCCGTTCGGCACCTACCGCCCCGAATCTTCCCACTCCGACTACTATGGCGACTTCGGTAGGCGCCCTCGCAGCTCAGATGCACAATCAGAGTCTCACCTTGTTACTGCTGATGGACACCTCCGGGGCCTCCATAGTAGTGGTCCAAACGACATGGGTGTTAAAGCTGAGAGAGGCACCCAATCGGCAAGGGTTTCGATTGACAGGGATATCAAGACTGGGTTCGATGGCGGCGATATTCACATGGAGGATCGTATGGACACATTCGACCGAGCACCGAAGGCTCCTGGCACAGACCAACACCACGAACGGCCCGATAGCCCCGTTATACTTAAACCATCGGGCGAGGCTAACGGCGGGGAGCCGGCGGGGACCGACCAGCTCAAGGTTGCCGAGGCCGTCAAGAAGAAGCGAACCGTCCTCGCCATTCCCCCGTCGCGGATTCAATTGCCAGCCAAGCAACCCCCAAGCGCCGCTATCGATCATCTTTCCGAGTCAGACGATGAGGAGGGCATGGACGAGTACTTTGAGGACGAGATATCGAAGGCAGAGGCTGACTTGGCAAAACTTGAAGCGGCTGCGGATAAGGTGCCCATCCGAATCGTTGCGCGTTATGCCAGCGTGGTGCACGATGCCATGCTCAAGGTAATGACTGACGGTGTAGGCTTGGTGGAAATGATCGGCGACCTTCCCGACGGATTCTCTTTTCCTCGCGCTAAACCCACAAACCGAACTCTGGAGAAGAGGTCGCCAGAGCAGGAAGCCGAGAACCAGGCGACGGCTCCTATTCCTCGAGAGTCGTCGGCAATTCCCACCGTGGAGAACGGCGACGACAGCGTAGCTCAAGCCCCCGAGCTGCAGCCCAAGCTTGAAGAGATGGACACGGAGGGCTCAGGGATCCCGCATTTGCCCATCCACCAGCAGGCAAAGGGCCCCGATGAAGACGTGGAGATGCAGGATGTGTCCGAAGCCCAGGATACGCTTGCCCCGCTGCGTCCATCAGTGCCAATAAATGGAATACCAGCTGAAGGAGACGGTATCGCATTCCCGCCAACATTCGGTCAACAGGCATCTGGCCGCAGCACCCCGTCTGCAATGGACGAAGATAGTGAAGACCGGACTGAGGACGACGGAAGCATATACGGCAGTGCCGATGCTGTTCGAGAGTACTCGGCAACACCGCCAACCGAAGAGCTCCCGATTTTCAGCTCGAGGCCTTGGTACGAAAGCAAGAGGATCGTAAAGTTGGCGGAGCAAGTGCCCGAATTCGATACTTTCATGTTGGGCGAAATCAAAGCAATGGCGGAAACCGCGACTAGTGAACAAGACGTCTTGAGGCGGGAGTATAAGCAGAAGTACGAGGACTACCTCAGCTTTACAATGTCTGATGATCCAGCTGCTGTCAAGAGCCGGGACTATTTCTCCATGTCTTCGGTGCCGGCCGGGACAACTGGAAAGGCGGTTGCAGCGACCGAGGCCAAGCATGAAGGGGGGCGAAGGGCCGCCGGCCGGTTTGCGACCGGGTTGGACGTCGAGTACGCGATTCAACTGTCAATAAGGGAGCACAAAGAAAAGCAGGAAAGGGAGGTCAGGGCACAGAGGGAAAAGCGCCGCACCGACAAAGAGGCCGTAATTCCCGACATGTTCTGGACGGCTGAGCAGAAGAAGCTGGGGCTTTTCTACGATACGGCCGGGCTACTTCCGCTGGAAAAGCTTGTTGCGACTTGGCAGGTAGTGCCTTGGCACGTCAACTTCACCGAGGAAGAGGCCGAGAGATTTGAGAAGGCGTATCTCGAGTCCCCGAAACAATGGGGCAAGATTGCCAAGGACATTCCCAGCCGGGACTTTGGAGCCTGCATCCAGTACTACTACGCCAAGAAACGAGAACTGAACCTCAAGGAAAAGCTCAAGAAGCAGCCTAGGCGACGTAAGAAGGGCCGTGGCAAGCAGCGCTCCAGTGCTCTGGTATCGGAGCTGGGCAACACGGAGAACGAGACGGAGGAAACACCGCAGGAGAATGGTGAGAATGGCGAGCGCCGCCGCCCGCGCCGTGCTGCCGCGCCTATCTGGGGCTACGAGGCAACGCCGAATGCCGACTCGGACGGAGCCAGCGCCGCCGTCACGCCTGGGCGCAGGGGGAGGGGGGCTGCCGCTGCCGCTGCTGCGGCGGCTGCCGGAGAACAAAAGAACGACAGCGGGGCCGACAAAGCAGAGGGCAAGAAGGTCCGGAGAACGCGGCAGCCCAAGGCGGACAAGGAGCCGAGGGTACCAAAACCCGTCCAAGCTCTTGCGCCCACGCCGCCGGCTGGCCAGGGGAAGGTGAACCGGTCGCGGTCCAACTCGAGGGCTCAAGGCCCCGAATGGGTGTCGCCACAGACACCTGCCGATCTCGCGGCCCGCCATCCTACGACGCAGTTCGACCTGTCCCCTGGGGGCATGCAGCCGCCAATGGCGCCTGTCCAGGGGCAGGGGCAGGGGGGGCCGCCTGTCACCAGTCCTGAGAGGGCAGCTGCTGCGACAATGGCGCCGTCTGCCCTGTCCGAGGTCATGGCGCCGCCGTCACTCCGGCCAGACCCTCCGCCGCCCCCTCAGTCGGCAGCTTCGTTCGATCTCGGCTCGTCATCTGGATCTGAGCGCATTCGCAACGCGCAGCAGGCGTCGAGTTACTGGAGTGTCTCAGAGTCGACTGACTTTCCGAATCTGCTGCGGTCGTTTGGCACCGACTGGAGCCTGATTGCTACGCATATGCAAACAAAGACGGCTGTCATGGTAAGCACCCACCAAACCACCCTTTATTTACATGTCTGGTACGCACGCACGCACTCGCTAACACAGCATCGCAGGTTAAGAACTACTTCGTCCGTCAAAAGGAGGGAGGTAAGCCGGAATGGGAAGTTATCGCGGCCGAGGCCGACGCGAAGCGCCAGCGAGGGGAGAAGCGGCCAGCGCCGCCCACTCCCACCACAGGGCCCAGGAAGAAGTACGATGTGCTCACCTCTACAGGGCACCGGCCCTTGGCTGCAGCCGAACCAGAGGAGTCAACGCCGACCAAATCTGAGCCGCCGCCGCCGCCGTCCAACCAGAACTACCCGCGCTTCCAGGTGCCCATCGCCCAGGCCTCTCCTGTTCAGCATCCGCCTGTACAGCCTGCTCAGGCCGCCATGAATGCGCCCGTCACCTCATCACCAGCGGCAGCGGCGGCAGCAGCAGTGTCCGCTCCACAACCGCCACCACCGCCGACAAGTGGGCCACCCGTGTCTCAGGCAATGTCACCCAACAACAACCACCCGCTTAGGCCACCAGCACCGACTCACTTCACATATCCCGGGAGAGAAAGCGACTTGGCCCCACCGCCGCAGCCGCCAGCCCTGCCCCCACAAACACAGCAGCAGCTTGTGCGCATTTCGCAAAAACCCGCACCTGCTCCTCCTGCTCCTGTTCCAACCGTCACCGAAGCCGCGTCTCGCCCCCCAGTGGCCGTGGCATGGACTTCGAATATCGATCAACAACTGTCGCAACAAACACAGCAAACACAGCAAATACAGCAAACACAGCAAACACGGCAAATACAGCAAACACAGCAAACACAGCAAACACAGCAAACACAGCAAGCACAGCAAACACAGCAAAAGGAGGTACGGGATGTGCGAGAGCGCCAAGCCCGAATGGAAATTCCAAGAGAGCAGCTCAGGCCGGTGGAACGGGCCTCTGTGCGCATGAAGCAGGAGCCCGAGCAGCCCCTCCACCATCCCGAGCCCTACCCGCCGCCGTTCGCGACGCCACAGCGACTTGTGCAACCAAGAAGCGAGCCAGTGCCTCTGGCAAGGCAGCCAGAACCGCCTCGCGCCGTGGCACCAGCTCCGCAGCCTTACCCACCCCCCATCCAGGCACAGCAGATGCGCCACCTGCTCAATGATCCCGTTCCTACACAGCAAGTGCCTCCGCAGGTCGGTCCGGCTGCAGAGAGGCCTCTGTCGAGCATGCAACGACCCGTTCCAACGTCGGCGCAGGAGCAGTACGCCCCGAGCCCCGTGGTTGCTGCACCTCCTCCTCCTCCTCCGCCGCCGCCGCCGCCGCCCCCTGTTGTGCCGGCATCATCGCGACCAACCGAACGCAAAACTAGCAGTATCATGGCGTTGCTGAACGATGATACTCCTGCTGTGAAGTCAAGCTCTACGCCGCCGCCTCAGGCAATTTCTGGTCGCCCACCGCCCATATCAGCCCCGCCACCGCGTAGAGAAGCCGAGACACCGGGCTATGCGTATTCTCGCGCCCCGCCCCAAGGTCCACCGTCGGCTATCCCGCCTCTGAAGCCAACAGGATACCACACCCAGTCACCACAGCCTCCGCACATGGGTGCCCCGAGAACTTCAATGATGCCAAATCTCGACCCCAGTGCTGCAGACCGCGAGTACTACCAGCGGTCTCAATTCCAGGCTCAACACCAAGGAAGTGCAACCAATTCGCCCCAGACACATCCGGGCCACGGTTACGCACCTCCGCCGCATCATGCACAACACGCACAGCAGGCTCAGGCCCAGATGGCATACCAAGCCCAGCAGCCCTACCAAACTTACCAGGTCTCGCAGCCGCACGCTGCCTCTCCAACGCCCCAGTATGCACCGCACCCACCTCTCTCTGCTAGACGAGAACCCCCGCCGTCAAGCCGTGAAGCCTGGCCACAGCCTTCACAGCCCACAGCGGCAGCCCTACAGCAGCACCAGCAGCATCAGCAACTCCAGCAGCATCAGCAGCAGCACCAACAACAACAACTCCAGCAGCAGCAGCAGCAAGCACCGTGGCCGCCATCGCACCAACCACCACCAAAGGTCAGCCAACCTCCTGTGCAATCAGAGTGGGCAGCCCAACATGGGGTTCAGGCCAAGCCACAGGTCACCAATTCCATGGCAGCGCAGCAGCACTCGTGGCCATCGGCGGGTCCCCCCCAACAACCCCACCCACTCAACTTGCGAGACTCTCGTGGCCCGCCCGGCTTTGCAAGCCATGAATCGCAGAGCCCTACTGCGGGAATGGTAGGCCACCAGCATCACAACTCACTCGACGGACGATACCCACCAGGCCCCAATCTGCAACGGGGCGACCCGGTGCCAAGAGGGTATTCGAACACTCCGGGTCCTGGGCAAGGCAGGGAGCCGCCTCGAAGCTATACGCCAGTGAGCGGGTTTGATCCGCGCGCTCAGCCACCAGGACCCCCTTACCCGGGGCAGGATCCGATGAGAGGCATTCAGCGGAACCCACAGATGCGCGATATGGGCAGACCCGATGCGGCTCAGCTCCGCGATGTTCAGTTACAAGAAATGCGCGACGCTCAGATGCGTGAAGCCCAGATGCGCGACATGGGGAGAGGGGAGATGCAGCTTCGGGAGTCGCAGATGCAGGCTCAAATGCGTGAGATGGGGAGAGACCCCCGCGAGCTGGGTAGAGGAGACCCACGAGAGGCGATGGTGGCTGCACAGGCGGCGGCCCAGGCTGCCCAGGCTGCCCAGCACCAGAACAGCATACTGGGCAGGCAGCTTAGGCCGCACGATAACTACGATCGCCCACCCCCTGACAGACGGTATGGCTAAGATGCCACTGATGCCTGTACCGTTTTATTTATCGGCGATGATTATCAAGCCCTGCAGGGCCTGTGCTTGAAATCTGTCCATTCCGTCTTTTTTGTATCCGAATGATGCAATGCAGACTTGGGGAGCGTTGGTTTGTTTTACCCAGCGTACACACGGGAGTAGTCACTCGAGTGACTTTTATATGATGCATGATCACTCATGTGGGGTTAGGGTGGGGAAGAGAAAGAAAGTCTTATCATTAGGGAGAAGGAAGACGGTTTATTATATGTGTATATAAAATGTTCGAGTCGTTGTCGTGTTGTTGTGGTTTAAACATCATTTTGTCCTTTAAAGTTCGCTGGATAGAATTCCTTCTCAACATGGCGGATGATGATGAATGTACTTGGTTTTTATGTTCACTGCCTCGGATCCTATCCATCCTTGGGGCTCAAGAGGCTTTTGTCAGTCTGACTTCTTGCCTGAGGCATTAGACGCATTAGTCAGTAGGGCTTCCCAACCCGTCTTCTCGTGATCTTGTGCTGTTCGTCGATCGAAGACCGCTCCTCAAACTATCGATTGATCGAATTACCTTGATATATATATATATATATATATATATATAGCTATGGCTTCCAAGCTTCACATCCCGCCTTGTATCATCACTCCGGCTCATCCTCTCCATCCTCCGCCCCTGGAAAAACCTCTTCGAATTCAGATCGAGGGGCCCGTAGTTGCCATACAAAGGCTCCTTCCTGAGATATCGTGGCACATTGATCCGTTGCCCCTGGTGTTTCCGCAGCCGGCCGGCCCAGAGTTGGCCAGACTGGCATACCAGATAGTATACGGGCGGGAGGATCATGTTCGTCGTTCAGAGCTCGCTGATGATGATGATGGTGGTGGTGATATGGTTGTGCGGGATGAGTACTTGGGCTGGGTGACGGACGTGATACCGTACAAGTGAGTAAGGTATACTCTTGCCAACTGGTCGCTTTGGCGTCGTACTGTCTCTCTCTCTCTCTCTCTCTCTCTCTCTCTCTCTGTGTGTGTGTGTGTGTGTGCGTGTGTGTATGGTGAATGGCCCCTTTCCTTGTTCCTAACGATTAATAACCCATTTATTTTATTTAGACACATCGACTACTACGGCGTCACATTCGACGACCTGGTCCCCGCTGACGGACCTCGATCCTGACGTGCTGCAGATTAACATCATTGAGCTGGAAACTGATGAAGGCGGGCTGTTTGCCGGTGACGCGGCGTATGCTAACAAGTACCTGCTGTTTGCGGCGGATCCGGCCGACTACATAGGGAAGAAGAAGAAGGTCCTCGCCGTGCCGAGGTGCTGTCAGAAGAGGAAGGGCACTCAAGATGGTGCGAGGGTGAATGGCTCGGTGGCTGAGAGGGACGCATGGATGAAGGAAGCCGCCAATGCTACTGAGCAATGAGTGTTATTCGGTCTGCCCAAGGTCAGAAGATGAAATGCCTTGAGAATGTGCAACAAAGACACCATCGAGCCGAGCTGAGTTGTCAACCGCTCTACCGACCCTAACTATCTGCCAGCTGCCAGCTAGGCAAAAGGATGTACACTTGCAATGTGGGATGTTTGACCAACACATCCCTTACAAAACGTCCCATCCCCAACCACCTTACTGCATTTCCGACATGCCAGCATATCGTCATGTTCCATGGCCCATACACGATAAGGTATGTTTGTTTGTTGGCGACACGACAGCACTCTACTACAACTTTGAGTAAATCTCGTCCTCGAATGCCCCCATCAGGGGATTCACGAGCGGATCAGCCGGTGTCAGAATCTGGGTCCCAAAGACACCGCATACGCCTGCGGTTCTGTCGATGAACTGTTGTTGTTGGCAAGAAAAGTCAGTGTTGAATAAAAGAATATTTATCTCTTCCCTTTTTTTTTTTTTTTTTTTCTTTTTTTTACCCCGAAGAAAGGAAAAAGGGGGAAGGGGGAAGGGGGGAAGAAAACTTACCCAAGTCAGATTAAACACACCGCCCCAGACCATAAACCCCCTTTTCCTATGCACGTGGCTATCGCCATCAACCAGCAGTCCTCCCAAACCCCAATCATACTCGCCATTGGTATCGGTAGGCACCCAACCCACAATCCACTCGGGGTGCTTGACGCTCTCGACCAGCGCCTGCTTTGCCCCTTGCTCCTTGAGCTGCGGCGAAAACAGCTGGGCCGCCGTCGCGGGCGTCAACAGCCTCCCGTCGTCCACCAGCAAGGATCGCAGCACCTTCATGTACTCGCCCAAGTCGGCAAACCCGCCCTCGCCACCAAACGCCGCCCGGTCCGCGGGGAGCCCCGTCGGCCAGTTGAACGTCCCCGCGTGCACGACGCGGTTGGTCGCCGGGTCCCGCGCCGTCATGCCCGCCAGCCGCGCCAGCATCTCTGGGTACCTCTCCAGATGAAACGAGATGGTCCCCGGGGTGGTCACCCCGACCGGGTACAGCACGTGGGCCGTGATGTACGACTCGAGGTCTTTACCTGAAAGGACTTCGACGAGCTTGCCCGCCCAGTCGATGCTCGCGCCGTACACCCAGCTTGACCCGGGCTCAAAGAGGAGAGGCATGTCGAAGCGCTTGTCGACCGTGTCAAAGGGTCCTCCCGCGGGGGGTGGGGGTGTGCCCGGGGGTTTGACCAGGCTGTGCCATTTCAGGAGGAGCGGGTCGAGGAACGAGTACGCCAGCCCGGAGCTGTGCGTCAGTAGGTGGCGGAGGAGGATGGGCCGCGTTCGCGGGACCAAAATCGGGGACTTCCCGTCGGCCGAGAAGCCGGTGAGGATGGGTTTGGCGGCCAGCGCGGGCAGGTACGCGCCCACGTCGGTCTCGAGCGTGATCAGGCCCCGGTCGACGAGCTGTAGGACGGCGACCGAGGTAAGCAGTTTGGTCATGGACGCAAGCGTGAAGATGGTGTTGAGCTGCATGGGGGTTGGCGGCGTGGTGCCCAGCGAGGCGTGGCCCAGGGCTTTGGCGTAGTTGAGTTTGCCCGACTTGTCCTGGGCCATTATGACAACCCCGGCCATGACTCCGTCGTCAATGGCCTTTTGGACGAGGGCCTCGAAGCTGCTGGATGTTGTTGTTGATTCGGACATGATGTTTGGAATTTTAGAGTGTCTGTCTGTACCACACTGTTTAGTGGTTCTCTGCTTTAAAGAAGTTGTGTGTTTGTTTGTTTCTTCTCCAATCGTTGTTTTGTAATATCGTCACAAACCAACCTGCTAGAAATCAAGAGATGAAGTGAATTGTTGAAGGGAGAGGTGATGTCCAGATTAAGTATTCGGCAGTTTAATAAGCCATGTAGGTCAAGGCCATGCAGGTCAAGCATTAATAATGCAAGGTAGTATACATAGTCCGGGATTTGATTGCTTCGGAAAACATCAGACGGGGTTATAACTCCTGCTGGTGGTGGTGGTGGTGGCTTGTGTTGTTGACGCGGAGGGAGACGTACTGCCTGCACCATGTGCCACATGCACGCAGTGTCCATGCAACCGATTTTCAACTCTTGTTTTTATATTGAGATACTACCTAGTTTGTTATTTTGAAACTTTTTTTCCCTCTTTTCAAGGATTCCTTTCTCGTACATAGGTATATTAGTAGCCTTTTCTTTTTTTTCTTCTTTTTTTACCGGAACCAAGTTGGGGAGGGTGGACATGCCGCCTGCAGTTCGTGCCCCATCTGCCGGAAGATGCTATCCATCCACCCTCCCCCTCCCCCCCCGTCTGCCCGTCATCTTCTCCATTCTGGACCCCGCATTTTGATATCACCCCCTCTATGGCCGGCCATCCATCTATTTCATGAAAAAAAGTAATGAGAGATGTATGTTTGTGCCATTTAAAAGTACATACTGGAAAGGCGGAAATGTGTCCGATAGTTGATGGCAAGAGAAGTGAGGATGATGGGCGGGGAAAGGAGAACATGGAGGAGTACAGATAGTTGGTTAGTTGGAAAAGGAGCAACAAGGCCGAGTCAACTGGGCATGGAGCCAGGAAAAGGTACCTCGGTCCAACGCATCTCGAATCTGGAGTCGACAAACGCTTCAGTTCCAACGACCAACACACTTCTCTTTAAATAAAACTGTGTAGGGAACTCCACAACCCCGTATTCACAAGACTCCAAAGAGGAAATATGGGCGAGATGGGCCAATGGCACCAACAATTCTGGAGACAGACAGTGTGCTCTTTTCTTTACTAGATCCTCCTCCCCCCCCCCCCCCAACTAATGGGATCCTTCCTTTTTTTTTTTTCACGACTCGCCAAGACACAACTACTGGCATTGCGCTCCTTATTTATTCATGTTTTGAGATATTTCGAGTTCAACGGCCGGACCCATGCGTCTCAAGGAACCGAACCGGCGAACCAAAGAGTACACTTGGTACCCAATACGAGGTTCTGGTCTGTATACGGGGAAGACCGCCCTTGCTTATTTACCTAGGTAGCCAAAATATCACACTGTAGTTGGACTAGGTCAACAATCCACTGTGGGATCCGTACCAGATGTCCATTCTCTTCAAGTGGGATCGTTGTCCGTTGCCTGAAGTTTCTCGATGGCCAGCACAGCTGAGCCGCTACTCGTTCCTCATTTAGACCTGCAGAGACTCGTACCTCCCTCCCTGTCCCTACTTTCAACCCACATCATTTACGGGAGGCGCCGTACGGTAGCCACCCCAGATTGTTTGCATATAAGGCTTCATAGTTCCCGTTTGTTTGTGTACATGGCATCCTTACGCAGCTTCCATCGCCCTTCATCATCCTTTGGGTTATCGACATTGTCCTCTCTGCCTCTGTCACTTCACTCGCTTCTACTCACTCACAAAACCATATTGTCGTTGTAATATTATTAATCACCCCCTTGCCAAACTGTAAACATGTTCTCCAACAACAACACAAAGATGACCGGCCTTCTGGCCCTAGCCTTTGCTGTGTCTTCAGCAACGGCCGCCAGCATTTGCCACACCTTCCCTGCTCGCACCACGCCCGCTCATAGAAACCCCCCTCTCGGCGACTTCATGTGCCCTGAGCAGCTTGAGACCTGCGGCGCCCTCTGCGGCGAGATCGGCACCCTCGCCAACATGTGCTCTTCAGACGCCGACGGCAACGACAACCCCTTTTTTTTCTCACACCTACTGCTACGAGTGCGTCTGCAAGAACGGGGCTGTCCCGGATCTCTTCAAGTACTACCACACCCTCCCCAATGAGGAATGCAACCGCCTCCTCCAGAACTGCCAGTACGCCCAGACGCTGGCCCACGCCCTGACCGGCGTATTCATCGACCCCGACTCGCCCGAATACCCATGCCAAAACAAGTGCCCGGCCGAATACGCCACCAGAGCCGACCCCTTCTTGCCCGAGGACTGGACTCTGACTGTCACCTACTGGCTCAGTCCTGCTGCCACTGTACCCCCCATCTCCTCCACTCTAATTGGCAGCAGCAGCATCCCTGCATCATCTTCGACGGGCGGCTCGGATAATCATGTGTCTTCCACCTCGTCTTCCAGCAGCACGGAATACACTACCTCGACCGTCTACTCGACAAGCACGTACACGGTGACATCGTGCGCCGCAACCATCACAAACTGCACCGTCGGCAAGGTCACCAACGAGGTCATTGCCGTGACGACGACCGTCTGCACCGTGATAGAGGAGCCCACCTCCGAGTCTCCCTCGTTTGTCGTCACCAGCTCTTCTTCTTCTTCCTTCTCCACCGTCTACTCGGGCTACACCAACTCGACGTCCACAAAGTCTTGGGCAACAGTCTCCACCACAGTTTCTGGTCCCACAGTTGTCACTGCCGGCGCCGGCATGTTTGAACCTGCTATTGGAGTGCTCGGCATGGCTTTGGCCATCGCGTTGGCCCTGTGAGAGAGGCACATGGAAACAGAAAGACGAGATGGCCACGCCGCGTGAGGATGGATGACTCTAATGTAGGAGGTTTTTGAGGAAAGAAGGAAATAGGGAGGTAATTTAATTACTAATGTGTACCTGGTATGTATGGATGAATGGATGTAAATAGTCAAAATAACGGCCAAGCAGAAGAAACTGCACACAGCTAAATACTAATTAGAAATGCCTTGTACATGTACAATGGATAATATAATAGCCAACTAACTGTATGACACTGTGAAAATGACAAGTGTGGAGTTTATACATGCCATTGCTCGCAGGGGGCTATGTTTACTCTTCAAACACCCACTCCTCCCTACAAGTTACTTACATACAATACCATGTTTATTATCCAGTATCACTATATAGAGGCAGGCAATAGGTTTGACCAGGCCAACAAGGGATTCCACTCCTCCCCCCCACTTGGGGGGGGGGGCTGTTGGTTACCTTACCTTATTTCTTATTAACGACGAGCGGCACAGTTGAGCCAACCTCATTTCGCCTTGCAGGGCCAAGCCAAGTGGAATCCATCTCGAGCGCTCCAGCCTATCAACATGGCCTGCTTTCAACCCAACACCCCATTTCTTTTTGGCGGCGCGCGCGTGCGTAACCCACCACCACCCAGGTTGTGAAAGCATAGAAGGCGTTTCTTGGTTCCCGTTTGACTGTACATACATATATACTAGTACCCTTACCTCCCCAGGTTCGGTCGTCATTCGTTTATTGTAGAGTTGTCGTTTTTGCCTTTTTTTTTTTTTGTCTGTCACTCGTTTATAATGTTTTTCAACAAGAAGATGTCAGGCCTCTTGGCCCTGGTCCTTGCCGTGTCTTCAGCAGCTGCCGCCAAGCAGTGTCTTACAATCACCAGTCGCTCCACGCCCGCTCATGGAAGCCCGCGGACGGGTATGTGTTTCTTTTCCATGCCAATGCCATCTGTTACTTACCTACTCACTCTTATTTATTGTGTAGACGACTACATCTGCCCTGAACAAATCGCCGTCTGCTCTGCACTATGCGGCGGATCCCCCGTCATCAACACGTGCACCTCCAACAACGGGGGCTCCGACAACCCCTTCCAGGCGCACAGATACTGCTACGAGTGCATCTGCTCCGGCGGCGCTGTGCCGGACCTCCTCAAGTACTACGAGACGGTGCCCACGTACGAATGCCAGCGGCGCCGCGAAAACTGCCAGTACGCGTACGACCAGGGTGGGCGCAGCCCTCCCGACGGCGCCTGTCCATGGTGCGACGGTGGCTACGCCATCAGGTCCGACTACTTGCCGTCCGACAAGCCGTGGAGTCTGACGACGACGTACTTTGCCAGTACCGTTGCTGGATTTGCCACTCCTGCGTCGTCGGCCCTCCGTCCTTCTACCCCTCTTCCCGCCGCTATCACCACCATCACCACCACCACACCACTTACTGCTATAACCTCCGAAGAGGGATCAGCATCGGCATCGTCATCCCCATCATCTGCAATCTTGTCCCCATTGTCAAGCAGTGTTATTATCCCAAGCGGAAACGGGACTCTGACAACAACAACAACCACAAAGTCACGAGCCACAGTCGTCGTCTCTGCCACCCCCACGCCCACCACACTCGGTTCTGGCGCCGGGGGAGGACTACTCTTTGAGCCTGCCAAGATGGGCACGGCTTTGGCCGCCGCCGCTGCTGCTGCTGCGTTGCTGACCCTGTAAACAACAGACAATAAAAAAAATAATAACTGGGACGGTCTTGTGTGTGTGTGTGTGTATGTGTGTGTGCGCAGATGAGGATGATATGTGATGATGACAGTTATATATGTATGTATCTATATATGTATCTAGGCATATACCCTGGGAAAGTAGGAATAGGGGAGGGGGTACTGTGTTGTATTTATTATTGCATCCAAGGTGTGTGGTCTGTGGGTAAGGCATATATATATATATATACATATATAAATCAGCAGAGAACGAACTACTGTACCGAATAAATCAGGAGCAATAATAACAATGGATAATATACCCGGTAGCTAGCTGACGGCAATTACGAGCGAGTGTGCTGGCATAGGCTAATTAGTTTGATGCGATCGTCTTGACTTTGTTGTCTGGCGAGTACGGACTTGTTATACGGAGAAAGGCTCAGGCCAAAACAAAAGAAAGGGGCATCCCACACAGTATGCTTGAACGCCGAAAATATTAGTTGAGACCGTTGAGACCGTTGAGAGAGAAGCTGCCTTGACACTGAGCAGGCAGGCACATCATCAATCACTATGGCATATATACTTGAGCACTGTGAAGAGTGACCCTTTGTTTGGGCCCAAGTCTCCGCACATTTGGCAACACAGCCCGAAATTAGATTCGGTATGAACATGGAAGCAAAAAATGAAAACGATGTACACCAAAACAATGTCAAACTTGGACTTGGCATACCATATATAGTACATGCAAAAAGCCACACACAACACGAGACACTAGAAGATGCAAACGCTCCCCCCCTC
Organism: Lasiosphaeriaceae sp. G1095; assembly: GCA_027569635.1. Taxonomy (NCBI): domain Eukaryota; kingdom Fungi; phylum Ascomycota; class Sordariomycetes; order Sordariales; family Lasiosphaeriaceae; species Lasiosphaeriaceae sp. G1095. The sequence continues at coordinate 4,383 of JAPDFK010000358.1, read as the reverse complement.
TGCCACTCCCGCCATGGGACACAAAAAGCCCACAAATGCAAGATCCATCGACCGTAATGCAAAAAAATGGGGTGTAACCTCTCCCCACCACCGCCACGAGGGTGGCGGTAATAAAGATATGCATATAAAAAAATAACTTCCTTTCTTCCAGCAAACAGCATAATAAACCAAAAAAGGGGTATATGTTCCCTCCTCTTCAACAAATACACATTGTTCTCATCTGATATTCATCATACACCCCTACCCTACCCAGGCGGGAGCACCTCGCCCTCTGCCCCTTCGTTCTCTTCCCCAACCGGCTCGTCAGGCACAATACCCTTCTGCCTCTCCCAAACCTCTCTCCTAATCCTATCGTCCTTGGCTTTCCTCGCCCGCTCCACCTCCTCGAAACCGCCCGACTTCTTCAACTTGCCCTCCCCGACAAAATTCGTCAGCTCTTTGGTGAGAGGGTTCCCTTTCCTGCTCTCCAACTCCTTCTGTCGTAGTTTCTCAGCCCGCTCAATCGCCTCCAGCCTGTCCTCGTGATTTGGCTGGAGTGCCCTCACCTCCCCCAACAAGCCCTCTTTCACTGCATTCGGATCGCCCACGCCGGCCGACTTGCTCACCAAACTGTTCAGGCCTTTGCTCAGTTGCCTGAGCCCGACACCCGGCGACCCGCCTGCCGCGCCCGCATCCTTCATCTGCTCCTTGGTTGCCTGCTCGACGAGGGCAAACGTTTCGGATGCCTTCTCAAGATCATCTCGTAGATCAACCATCAGGTCCTCCATGACGCGCAGCTCGTCGCGGCCCTGGCAGACGTCCTCGAGCTCCTTCTCCCAGATCTTGGTCCAAAGTGGCTTCTCAGCCTTCATGTAATCCTCCATCTTCTTGAGCTCCTTGGTAAGCATGGTGATGTCCTTAGTAACAGACTCGAGCTGGCGAGGGAGCGGGCGCACGCCGCGATGGACGACATCCTTGCGGAGGTCTTCGACGAGATCCTGCAAGTCGTCGACCTTGTTGACGAGGCGGTCGCTATCGACGTTGAGCTGCTTGCGGCCATTGATGACGTAGGCCCGGCCCGAGTCGCCGCCACCTTCGACACCAGGGACCGCCACCTTAGCAGCCGCCATTTTGACGTTGTTGGCCTTGTTGCGCAGGGCCGACATGGACCCCTGCACCTCGGACTGAAAGTTGGAGTAGGTCTGGCGGAGCACGGCCAGGTCACGACGCAGGCTCTGGATTTCCGACACCTGGTTGGGATTGAATTTCCGCATGGCTGCCGGCCCGGTAGACCGCGGCGAGTCGGCAGGCGGCGTCATGATGGCCGGGGGCGCAGCAGCTAGTCGCGCAACATCTTTGGCTGTCTCCTGTTGGCGTTCCGAAACCCTCTGAATGGCGGCGCCGTGGTCGTTGATATTCTGCTTGACCTCCTGCACAATCTTGGTCAGCGAGCTGAGGCCCTCGTCGATGTGCTTCTTTACTTCGTCCAGCGGCTCGACGTTGAGCACGAGAACGGTGCGATCCTTAATGTCCGACAGGTCTTCAAGTTCGTGGCGCACGCCAGAAACGGGATCCTGGATATAGATATCCGGTAGGTCGGCGCCGTTTTGTTGTGTATTCCAAGAAAACTTCTCAATAAATGCCAGCTGTAACCGTCCGATCGAGAGTTCCTCGTAGCCTTCTGGAAGCAGGAACTTCTTGACCTTGGATTTATACTGGAGGAAGAGTGTCAACTCTTTTGTTGTGGGGGGCGGCGAGTTTTCTAGCATGAAAGAGCTCGGTTGCTTATCCGGCGTCGGGGCACGAACATCGACGGGGGCGGGCCTCGGTGCTGGAGGTTTGGGAGGCTTTGGCTCTTCAACCTCATCCATGATCGGGATAGGTAAGGCCTCCAGAGGCGGAGGGCCCCTCAACGTAGCGCTCGGCTTTGGGTATTCTGGTGACTCCGCCGTGGAACTGCCTCCTTTGGTTGCTGGGAGCTCAGCTGGCTCTTCATCTGGCTCCTCCGACACCCTGCTCGGAACCCGAACAGGGGAAGACTCGAGACCGTTCGTGCGAGACTGGCTCGAATTATTCCTCTTGTGGCGAACATTCTCCCTTGTCTGCATGGCCCGCATCGACTCTCGGACCTCGCCTCGGCCACGGTTGGGTATTGGCGTTGTCTGCGACGGCAGCATGGGAATAGGGGCTCCCTGGCCACCTAAATGCTTTTGGATCTGGTAGGCCGAGTATCTTCGCGACGCTCGTCTTTCCAAATCGCCGCCTCTTTGCAAAGCCGCCAGGGCGCTCTGTTGCGAGCCCTTGGGCGGTGGCGGAGGGGGAGGGAAGTTATCGAGATCCGGACCAGTCGGCATTGTGGTCTCGTCGCCAGGGTAAGGGGGCAGGACGGGGATATTCTGCATCGTGGTGCTCGAGAGGGTCGACTGCTCGGAGTTGATGGAGCCGCGGGACTGGTCCCGTTGGGCCTGGAAGCGCCTGGTCGGAGAGGCGTTGGCGTTGCTATTCCGCACATCATCTCTTTGACCGTCGGCTCGATACCCGTTTTCAAGGCCCTCGTTTAGTAAATTGGTCAATCCCGAGTTCATACTCCCCATTGTGCTGGTACTCGTTGTCCGGCTGGGGCCAGCAGCGCTGCTGTTGGCGGCAGCATTCGGCGGAGCATCGGGGACGCCATTATCCCTATCCCTTGTGTGTTTTTGTCTCAACTTTTGCTGCTTCCTCTTCAACCCATGCAGCAAACTTATGATGATGTCCCGGATTTTTGGGAGGTACTTTTCCAGGCTCTCGACGCTTGCTTCCTGGCTGAGTGTAGCCTCCAGGATATTCCTCAACAGCTCCGGGACGTTGCCTAGATCCGAGGTGTCGACGTTGATGGCCGAGAAGGCGCGACATGCCATGTTGAATTCATAGCCCAGCCGCACGTAGACGTCGGATACATTGGTGTCGGTCGCATTCCCGCGGGACCATTGTGTCAGGGTCTCGAGCAGCTGCTTTGTGGCGACGAGGAGATGGGTGACGCTCTTTTCGATCTGGGACAGCGGGACAGCAGCGCCGCCCGATGACTTTGTGGACGAAGCCATGGTCAACAAGAGATGTCACATGGAAAGAGTTTGGGGGAGGGAGAGGGGAGAAGAGGGTGATGTGGTAGGTAGATAGATCAAACGGGATCAGACAAGACAGTGACGCATGAAGGGTTTGACCCAATCGGGCCGTGCATCAAATATGCCAGATCTTTTCCCGTACATGGAAACAGAAACGGAAACGCGAGATGAAAGTCAGACACTCACGTTGGTCCGGCGCGTGTTCCCCCCACCGGCACCGGCACCGGCACCAGCACCAGCACCGGCAATATTGCTAGCAGCGCCAGGTTGCTGCTGAGCAGGTCGTCCTCCCCCTGACAGGGCTGATGAGCGAGGCGCAATGCCACTGCTGTTGGTGCCAACGCCGACGCCCACGGCCGGCGACATTGATCGCGCTGGAATGCTAGGCGGAGGGCCGGGATCCGCTCCCGGCGAACGTCGTTGTATTGAGCGAGACGAGCCCGGCAGGGCATTCATGTCGGTCGATGCTTTCACTATTGGGAGCGCCCAGCGCCCTGCACCTTGACGACACCTCGAGGTCGATGCCAAGTTCGCATGAACCGACTGTGCTGTCTGGGCTGACGGGGTTTGGTCGATCGCAGAATCCAAAAGAGAAAGTCGTCGTCGTCGTCGTCGGCGGGAAAAAGGAAAGGTCGTTGCTGATGCGTCGTCGGGACCCGGGCGAGTATTCTGTCGGTAATGTGATGTGACCAACTCAACAACGATGCAAGTGATGAATTAATTCTTTGGCGAGGCGCCTCCGAGCGAGTCGGGTGGTCGGGTGCGGAGAGTCGCCATTTGGCCTTGGCTTGGATTGGCCCATGCCCGCTGCCTGTGTGCTGTTGTCTGTCGGGTCTCCACCCAGCCCCAGAGTGCAGAGTGGGAAAGGTTGCGCTTTACCAAAACTGGCAGCGTCCTGCAGGGACAGGGGATAAACGCGGCCAAACCAGCTGCCAGGGGCCGGCGCGTTGTTCTCTTTCAAATTGTGTGCACTGGTTCTGAATAAATCGCCAAACATCATCCATCATCCATCCATTTCCAATTCTCCAACATCCACTTCTTTTCTCGACTCTTCAAGTTCCTTACAAGGCACACTTGGTTGGTTAAGAGTCGCCTTATACCTTGGATTTCGTCATATAATCTCTTTTTGTCCGATTGTGTTTTACTCTAGTTATTCTAGTTATTAATGAGCTCGGTGGGGGGGGGGGGGGGGGGGGGGGGGGGGGGGGGGGGGGGGGGGGGGGGGGGGGGGGGGGGGGGGGGGGGGGGGGGGGGGGGGGGGGGGGGGGGGGGGGGGGGGGGGGGGTGTGGGGGGGGGGGGGGG
>JAPDFK010000357.1:0-47065 GCA_027569635.1 Lasiosphaeriaceae sp. G1095 | reverse complement strand
CCCCCCCCCCCCCCCCCCCCCCCCCCCCCCCCCCCCCCCCCCCCCCCCCCCCCCCCCCCCCCCCCCCCCCCCCCCCCCCCCCCCCCCCCCCCCCCCCCCCCCCCCCCCCCCCCCCCCCCCCCAACAAGGAGACGGTCCTGCTATTGTTTATCTGCTGGCAATATATCAAGGGCCTCATCACAAGGCTCTTGGACAAGTGCATGTGGTCTGGGTACTGCCCCAAACCGTGGAAAGTCTCAGAGATTTCCTCATCACCAAGGTCGGAAAGCATGACTACTCGCAAAGCATGACATACAGGCCGATCGCCCTCATCTCGTGCCTAGGCAAAGGCCTCGAGGGGGTGATGACTGAGCGTACGACCCTAGGGCACTGGCTGTCAATAAGTGGTGGGATCAGCATCCTACCTCCCCACTATTCCAGGCAACTCTATCCGGACAAGTCAGGGTAGTAGAGTGGCTGATTGAGATTGGGGTAGATCTCGAGATCCCGGAGTTTCTGCAGTTCCCTTCTCACATATGGCATATATTGAATGTAACAGCTCTAGGCTATGCGCTATGCTCGGGTCAGTATGGCATAGCCCGTGTCCTCCTCTCTAGGGGGCCATCACCCTTTGTCGAACACCCTCTGTCGGAGGGTGAGATCCTTCAAACTCCAGCCCCTTGACGCAATACACCTTGCTGATGCGATGGGCAATGAGAAGGAAGTACGATACTTACTAGAAGTGTACCCAGAGTTGGCAAAAGTGCAGGACAGCGGACACGTGTTGTCCGCATCAATGAGGACGGTGCGATTGATATGGGAAAGGCTACCGTTGGAATAGACCAACTCCAGACTATAAACTACGGAAGCCCAGAAGGCTGTGTTACGTAGGCGTGCACAGGTGGAAAGCCGAACATTGTAAATAAATAACAAATCACTCATAATTACAGTCACTAGTCTAGAATAGCGAAATCGGCTTCCGCTTTTTTCTCACACGACGTCCTTTCAGTGCACGGATCCTTTATACAGCTAGCGGCCCACACCGTGTGTCCTCACAGGTATCTAGGTACTCGCTGACCTATTCCTAGAGTTATAGTAATGCAACTAGACAACATAGCCATAACCGTCAGCACATGCCAAATTCGGACATAGGTAACCTCAAAGAGGCCTTGGCCGAAAATGGCTGACAGCACGGCTACGGTCCAGAGCCCTCGGTCGGGCCAAGTTATAAGGCGAACTCGGTTTCTTACGTCCTCCATTCACCAAGCTTATCGCATTATTCAGCGGCAGGACACGCAGCTGGAAGCCTGGAATTGTGGTTAGGATGCGCCGCCGAACGCATGGCTGAATAAATAATAGTCGACTACCTTAGGCTCCCGAAAACCTTGGAAAAGCAGCACTACTCTAACACGTAAGAGAAAGGAACCGAGAGTCAAGGCCTGAGCGACATCGGCTACGAGTGGCCACATCGAAACCGCATCTCCTCAATGAGCTGAGCAAGGGCTATTTCTAAAAGGAGATAAAAGGTGGCCTTGGGTAGTCCAGACGCATGGCTCAGCTACGAAGATGCCTAAGGCATCAAGAGCTTAGCCTTCAATTGCGCCGGCGGGTCTCGTGGATTTCTATTGGGCGCCGGGGCTGGGCCTGGTGCCCCGACGTTCGGCCCCGCCCGAGCCGCTCAGACCAAAACGTTCCATTTCGACTGCCTCGCGATAATCCATCGCTCAATTACGTCCGTATTCGCGCAACTTTGAACAGCTCCACCCTTTATTAACGCGCTTTGTAGAGACCATGTCTGACGATTCATTCTCCGAGAGGCCCCGGAAGCGCTTGGGCATCTGTCGCACGGGCTCGGCAGAGCCTCAGGAAAGCCAGAATGGCTCCCCTCCTACTGCTTCGACCCTTTTGCCCACTTCAGAGCGAAGGCACCCGGAAGTACGTCCTCTGCGCGAAACCCTCTCGTCGGGACGGCCAACCCCTACCATGACAGCACGCACAGCTTTGGAGCGCCCTGATCTGTACACCATCGGGTGGATCGCGCCCCTCCCCATCCAACGCGCCGCAGCGACGGCTTTGCTCGATGAACGTCACGACGAGCCGCGCGGTTTCTCGCAGCACCCACGCGATACGAACTCATACACCTGGGGCCGGATGGGGAAACACAATATCGTGATTGCCTCGCTTGCGGCAGGTGTGTACGGGACCACGTCCGCTGCCACCACGACATCGAGCCTGGTTTCCTCCCTGCCAGAAATCAGAATCGGGCTCCTAGTGGGAATCGGGGGCGGCATTGCTCAACCTGACGCCGGCACGGACATCCGACTCGGCGACGTCGTTGTCAGCCAGCCGCACAGAGCCACGGGCGGGGTGGTCCAGTATGACCTCGCGAAAGCGAAACCCAATAACACGCGCGAACGCAGAGACTTTCTGAACATGCCACCGCCGGTACTCCTGCATGCGCTGGCAGCCTTGCAGGCAGACCACTGTATGGCCGGATCAAGAGTCCCGGATCTACTTGAAGAAATGTGGAAGGCGAACCCTTGGATGGCGAAATCGACAAAGTTAGCCCCGGGATTTGTTCACCAAGGATTCGAGAATGACCGGCTTTTTCATGCTTCCTACGGTCACGCCGGTGGCTACGACTGTTGCGGATGCGATCCGAACAAGGAAGTGCATCGCGACACTCGGGACTCGATCGATCCTGAGGTGCGCTATGGCGTCATTGCATCTGGGAACACACTGGTAACGGATGCGATTACCCGGAACCAGCTCGTGAAGTATATTGGAGAGGATTGTCTTTGTATCGAAATGGAAGCCGCCGGGTTGATGAACCATTTCCCGTGCCTTGTTATCCGGGGCATTTCTGATTATGCAGACTCGCACAAGAACGATCGTTGGCGGCGCTATGCTTCTGCTACGGCGGCTGCATTTGGGAAAGAGCTCCTTCACTACGTTCCCGTCAAGACCCTGCAGGAGACGCGGAGGGCCGTTGAACTCCTTCAGTCTAGTACGTCTCCCTTTGCCTTTAATAGACCTTCGTTAATAGCGATGTAGTCGAGACAAAAGTGCAAGATATCCACTTTATGACGAGCTATACAAACGCGGGGGTTGATAGTCTGAAATCGGGCAGCCATCTCGACAAGCTTAAGAAGTGGGTCTCCCTTCCCGATCCCTCAACCAATCTCAATGCGGCGAAGGAAAAGCGCTACGATGGCACTGGAGATTGGCTTATCAACAGCGCTGCTTCCCTCGAGTGGAAGTCGGGATCCCGCCAACATTTATGGCTGCACCGGTTGGCAGGTTGTCGCAAGACTGTCCTCACCTTATCTATTCTTGACCAGCTAAAGGGCATCCAAGCGAACTTGTGTGTCTGCCTTGATTTCTTCTTCGATTTCCGCGACAAAGACAAACAGAACCTAAACAACTTGTTACGTTCACTCGCTTTTCAGCTGTATTTACGATATGTAGCTTTGCGGAGGGAGCTGGATAGTCTATTCGCCTCGCACGAGGATGGCCGAAAGCAACCAACAACCGAGTCATTATCTAAGACCGTCTATCTCATGATGCAGCGTCCCCAAAAGCTTCAGATTGTATTAAATACTTTAAATGAGTGCACTACTAGATCCGAACTGTTTAAGTGAATGAAGACTGTCTCTGGTTCTGAGCTTCAGAACCTTTACCTCATCGCCACAAGCAGGCAAGAGGACAAGCTCGAGTCCGGTCTAAGCGGGTGGATTGGCGAGGGAAATATGATCCCTCTTAACAAAGACCTTGTTAATGAAGATATTCAGTCCTATATCATAGCAAGGCTCCAAGGCGGCGAATTTCAGAAGCGATGGCCCTCAAGACCTGATGTGCTGGAAGAGATCAAATCCGTTATTGGGGGAAAATCCGATGGAATGTAGGTCTCAGTCATATTTTTTTTCTTTCTATTTCGTACAAGCATGATATTATCGCGTATGGATGCTAATCGATCGAATAGGTTCCGGTGGGCGGCATGTCAGCTTGATAGCCTTGAGCGATGCCTAGACTACGCCGAGTTTCGAAGCGCCCTTAATTCTCTGCCACAAGACTTGAACGAAACTTATTCTCAAATCCTTACGTGCATTCCGGAAGGTCGGAGAGAAAAAGCGGTCCGAATTCTTCAATTCCTCACGTACTCGGGGCGGCCCTTATCTCTTGAAGAAGCTGTCGATACAATAGCGTTCAGCCCCGACGCCCCCGGCCAATTTGATCCAGGATACAGATTGCCATGTCCTAACAAGATCACAAGATTCTGTTCAAGCTTGGTATCTCTTGTAACGAGGGGACCTCCTAGGGAAACAGTGACAGAGCTTGAGTTGGCTCACTTCTCCGTCAAAGAATATTTAACGTCCAAGAAGCCCCCCAAGGAATATCAACACAGGTTTTCAGAACCAAACTCCAGAGGTTGCATAACACAGAGCTGCTTGGCCTACCTTTCTTGTCTAAGAGCCGGAGAGTCAATTACCAAGATTACCAGCCAATTTCCGCTGGCAAGGTACTCGGCGGAGTATTGGATGGACTACGCCAAACCTGCGGAGACTTCGGATGACGTTAGAGAGAGTATCATGGATTTCTTCCAAAACCACCTAGCATATTCAATCTGGGGTAGTTTATTCAATCCCGATTGTCCTGGGATAAAGCAACCGGGACCAAACGCTGTATCCCCGCTTTATTTCGCATCCCTAAAGGGGCTCAATATAGTCGTCCAAATGCTTCTCTCGAAGGGCGCCGAGGTAAATGCCCAGGGTGGCCGGCACGGTAATGCCCTTCAGGCCGCCTGCTGTGAAGGCCACGATAAGGCCGTCCAAATACTTCTCGAGAAGGGCGCTAAGGTGAATGCCCAGGGTGGCTGTTACGGTAATGCGCTTCAGGCCGCCTATACTATAGGCTACGACAAGATCGCCCAAATGCTGCTTAAGAAGGGCGCTGTACCTATATAAAGATTTTCTTTCTATTACTTCTTAAGTATCTCCTAGCCTTAATGCCATTTCTAGAACAAGTATAGCAATTTGCTGTAATTTAAGTAGTATTTTAACTTCAATTTACTGAGGACCTTTAGGTAATAAGATAAAGCACGTTCTTTTAATTACAGTGTTTTCATATAAGCTTACTTATTAACTCTTCCCTTATTTCTTAGCATGCTACAGGAGGGGTAAGGGGGAATGGGTAAATTTATAATTATAACTTTAATTGATAATATTCTAGAAAGCCAAGTTCTACGATAACGACATAAGAGAAACATAAGTAGTAATTGTAGTGTTACGCATTTCCATTTGCTTACCCGACCTGGCCGTGGAAACCCTACTTTAATAATTCCTCTACATTATAATCACCATCCACCTTTGTTAATTCGATTGAGTGACCTCGCTACCTATTGTATTTTGTGTGACGGCTCATTACATGTCCAACCGTCCTCATCAAGGGTAAACAGCCAACTTACACCTATGAACGAGAGCCCACAAACCAAATGTAGGTTTAACCGAACGGAGTGTCACGGCAGGTTGCGCCAGTGGAGCTGTGGCGGGCTGTGTGGCTCGTGTGGGGCTGAGAGCACGGGCTTGGAGCATAAAGAGGAGGCCGCGCGCCCGTAGAGTTAGAGAGAGCCAGAGATCAGTGTTGCCAATGCATCATACCTGCCCATCTTCGACCTCGCGACCATTGTGCATCACTCTTGTCACCCTGGCTACCAACCCCTCTTACACGGAGTTTCAGCCACATTGAAGGGCAGGATTAAGGTGGCAATGGATGTTGCTCGCTGAAACACAAAGGTGCCAAAGGGCGAGAGGGCTCGACATACTTATGGCCACACAAGAACTGGCCAACCGGGGCCGTGAGGCATTCTCAGTGAAAGGCCATGCTGGCATCTCATTTCAGCTCCCAGAGGTGGCCATTTTTGACTCCCTGGAGCGCCGTCTCAGGATTTCAGGTCGCAGTTGAGCACGGCTGTGGCACAGCCCGGTTAGACTTAGTGCCTGTGCAAAGAGAGTTTCTCTGCAACAATCAACGCCGTCTCGGCTTGGGATGTCCAGGCTTGATTGAGCTCGCGCAACTCGGCCAAATGCTTGCCCGCCACGAGGCTGCGTGCGTCAGCACATACAGTCCAGTTCAGTCCATCCATGTGCCCGGCGTTCATGGCCCGCTATTGGTCAGCCCTTGCAACTCAACCACGACTGGTTAAAGATCAACGTCTCCTACTACTACCATACTTGCGCCGTGAAGGCCAAAACTTCTCACTTCAAGTCTCAGACCTTTCTGGGTGAAGTAATCCTGACTCGTTCAAGGAGGTTGCTATCCAACTTTGGGTGTAAATTCTCTAGACTTAGGGCCTTGATACGTTTAATTATTCGTCGTGATCGTATGTATATAAGTGAGGTATATAATCACCATGAATGGATGGCGGTGATGTCCCTACTCGACCTCAGCTTGATATCTAAGTGAAGTTCGGCTCGAGGGCACTCGTCTCTTCAGCGATCTACCACCTCATGCCACTTTCCGCAAGTTCAACCATCGATCCAGCATGACTCTTCCCACACCTCAGGGCTCTAATGACCCCGGAGCTTCGGCAGGTAAGATTGCCGGCCGGTTACTTATAGCCGCCCATGTTTTTCTCGGGAAATAGCTGACGGCTTACGTTAGACGCAATGATACGATGTCAGGCTTTATGTTATCGACCCTTGTATATGACACGAGCTCATTGGCGGATCGACTGCTTATCGGCCGTCCAAGGTCTAAAAACGAGAGTGTGCAGATGATGCGGCAGCAGATCAATTTGTCTGTAAGGCTCTTGCCACAAGGAAAGCGGCCGTGGAGATCAAGAAGTGAGAAGGAGAGTCGCATGCGAAGGGGAATGGTGGTCATTGAGATATGCCGGCAAGAAATCAGCCGGCGAGCAACCAGGGTCTCCAAGAGCAAGAGCAAGATCGGCGTCTGGTAATCTGTTAATCCCAAGACAGAGCTTATTGTTCCCACATAGCAAACGCTTGTTGTTGAATAAAGAACTCAAGATTGGGGTCCTACAGGAATGAAGCTCGACAATGAGGGAATTACAAGTCTTCAGTCCCGCCCCATTAAACTTAAAAAGAGTGTGTCGATGATTACTCAGTTATCAAAGGTATCCTCCAAGTCATAGCATAGCAGAATGCGGATTGATATGCATGGAGAGCTAGATGGGATGCTGTAACAGTGTCTTTGTCACACGTCTAGCGTGTCCTTTGTGCCCTTTCATCTGTACAATTCATTGCCTCTCCTTGTTTGTGCACCATATAAAACAGACCGATCGAACTTGTACCCCTCAACCTGAGTCACTTCGTTCAACTGCAAGCCACTTTGTTTCTTGTACTCAAATTTGGCCCATTACTATAAACAAAATTCGTTTGCAGTGTTGCCGTTAGTAACCGAAGCCAAATCAACAACCTAACCAACCAACCAACCCAACACATAAATCGCCATGAGTTCTCACACGACTTACATCGTCTACGTTCCCAGCGCCAAGAAGAAAAGAACCACGGACGGCTGGAACTGTTGCCAGTGTGGCCGGGGCCACACGAGCGCTACTCACCAAGTGTGCACCAACCCTCAGTGCAGCCACCCTATGTGCCCTTTATGCCCTACCAACACTACCATCTTTCGACCCGGCGGTGGGTGAAAGTACATTGTGGGATAATTAGTTGCTGCGTTAAATAAGAAGGGGAGCTCAAGGGGAAATTCCCTGGACTCTAGGCGCTCTGCTCAATGCAGTTTAACTACCCCCAAGCCCTATATATAAGCTCTTTTTGGGAGGTCTCCCTTGAACTCTTACACAAACACACACACACTCACACACACACATATATATATATATACATTCAACCTCTAAAGCTCATACTTCAGTCCACATGCGTACATTCCTAATTAAAGCAATGCTGAATTACATCCTATGACTGCCTCGTACCTCCTCCCTCCTACACCATCTTCATACCTCGGGGTTCGCCGCCTCCCATTGAAGCTGATACGAGGATACGGGATGCAAAATCTTGCTCGTCAGCTTCGGGAAGGGGAGAACCGAGCCATGCGAGATCCCGAGATACGAGCGCGTAGGAAGCAGTGCAGGGTCTCTGTTTGGTATTCCTCCTTTTGCGAGCATCGGCTGCTGGGGATTCCCAGGTCATGAGGCGTAGCTCGTGGGGGATGACATTCCATTTCGCCATTTTGCGCAGAAGAACTCTCTGATGAATATGCTGAGACTAGGGAGAAAAAAGTCGAAGAAGAGTTGAAGAGCGGAAGAAATTAATTAGAAGGAAATAGCAAGAGGTAATTCGTTTTATAACAACGCAACGTGACAAACTTTGACGCCCAATATGTAACTTTCCAACGTTTATGGGTATTATTAGAACTTAAATCTAATCGCGCCAGGATACCTTTTGAAACCCAAATACCTAGTGTTGCGACCTTGTAATTAGCTCAATGATGTAGGGCTGGTTGGTGAAAAAATAAAATTCCAAAGCAACAAAGTATATCAACATCAAAGTTATAGCGACATGCACAACAAGAATTTGTTTAGGTCTCGACGTAAGCCCGGTTCGAACGGACGCAACCGACGAGGTTGCGGGTGGGAATCAAACCCCCGCAGTGACCACCATCACGAAGGTTTGTACTTCAAGCAAGATTCTAAGTCTTGCGCATTAGACCACCCTGCCGCCACGCCTTGTGCTTTCATAACTTAACATGTGTCCAAATTGTTACAAGCCACAACCAAGGCCACCATCCCCTTTGTTCGTTTTTGGTGAAATCTTGCGTGATTGTTCATTCCTCCGCAGCATTTGCAGTCGTAGTACACGCAATGGCTGAAGTGTCGGTTATAGATTTGCTGAGTTCCGGGTCATATCACAAGTGCCTAATACGAGAGTGGTCGTTCTAGAAGACTGATCTGATGCTACTATGATATCCAGTCACCCGGGTAAACGAAAATACTGGGATCGGGCGGGGTTCCATGCCCAGAGACGGAATGTGACGTGCCCCGGCGATTAATTATCTACCGACCGCAGACAACCTTATCCTTACAGTATCAAATTCCGGTGGAAGATAGGAAATGAATTAGGACTGACAATGTAAACAAGACGAACATGGGGAGATTTCAGTCTTAATTTACCCGTTTCTCCAACTTTCTGCTGGGTGTATAAAAGGCGGCAGGATTGCCCCTGAATTCACGACTGATGTTTATCAAGGCCTGTTCTATGAAATGCTTGGGAGTAAAACAGCTGCCAACATGATGTATCCGTCCCTCCTTGCGGGTTTCTGGTTTCTCACCACCGCATCAGCCGAATGCACGCGATCATTTCTCAAGGGCGTCACAGATGCATATGTCTCTGCCCAAGGGGCCGGACAGCCAGCCGCGCTGCCTCTTCTAGCAGAAACCTTTTCCTACATCGAGAACGATGTGCCACTGGACATCAAGGCAGGCGTGTTGACCACGCCGCTCAAGTTCGACTCAAACCGCAGCATCTACGACACGGTCCAGTGCGCGTCCTTCACGGAGCTCATCGCGGCCAGCAACCCGCACCCATACGTCATTCACACACGGATTCTCTTCGCCGACGACAGCAAGATCAACTTGCTTGCGTCAGTTGTAACTGATGCGGATGACTGGGCGTTCAATGCTACTGGATACGTCTACTGGAACTCGATCGAGACGTCGTGGGATCCAATCCCTGAGGGGAAGAGGGACACGCGCGAGGTAGTCAAGGCTGCGGGGGACGCATACTTCAACCGCTGGAACAATGTCAATGTCACCATTCCGATGGGCACGCCCTGTGCGAGGCTCGAGGGTGGAGCGTACACGGGGAGGGGCAACCTCTCAGCAAACACATGCGACATTGGCGGTTTTCCGTCGACAATAGCAGTGACGAATAGGCGCTATATTGTGGATGAGGTGATGGGTGTCGTCGACATTTTCATGGGATTTCCGGGTCTCGATCGGACATATCCTGAAATTCCCATGCCAGACAGCCATATGTTCCGCGTGGAAGGAGGGCTAATCCGCTACATCCACACGGTTTCGGGGTGTCGCAGCATTCACTGCGGGATGCCGCGGCAGGAGTGGGAATGAGATAGGAATCCGGGGAAAGCAGGATTACACCGAGGCATTACGGCTGGTTTCCGTCGTTTCGAAGAGCGGCGGTTATTCTTCAATGTTTGATATCATGCATGTGTAATTAGATGGGACAAGAAAAGACGGCAAGTAGAACTACCTACCTAGAACTTCCATGCTACGGAAGCTTGGTTTACAGCGCTGCAGTCCACAGCTTAGAAGCGCCAACGAATGGAGAAACACAGGCCGACGGCCCTATAACGCGTATTGCTTGGGCTGTCCCGCGCATTCGCGCTCACCATGTTCCTTCCTCCCGGTGTCCCAAGCTTCAGGTACCACCCACCGTGGAAAGGTGGGCTACTTCAGCGCCAAGGTTCTCTACGCTGCTAGAGCATTGGTCCCCAGATTTTCAGAACATTCATGGTGCAGTGTCGTGCTGGCCTATGCGTGTCTCCTCAGCTCAGTCTTTCCTGTCCACGGCTTGCCATCGTCCATGGCTCCGAAACTGGCCAGGACAACGAGGACCATGCCATGAAAAGTCTCTCCAAGGAGGACTGTAAAGGCACGGCAACAGCCCGAAAAGATGATCGAGATGCCCGCCATCACGCACTGCATCTTTCTTGATCGAAGAGCTAACCAAAAATTTTCTGCTCCAGTTATCGCTGCTGATCATCACAATGAAGCTTACCATCACCTCCTTTCTCCGTTTCCTGCTCCTCGCGGCGCCGCACGTAGCAGCAGCCGAGGAGGAAGACCCCATATTATGCCTGAGGGAGGACCACAGCTTCCACTTTGAGATCCTACTCCCTCTCGGCGAAGCGACCTACGGCGGCGAAGACATAGGCCCCATCCTTAAAGCGGCGAAGAACATCACACGGCGACTTTGGAAAAGCTTCAGCCGAGCTTTCCGCGATCTCGCAAACCGAACCAAGGCAGAGGCTCAGGACCCAACCTACGCCCATAACCTCATAAACGCCCAAGAGACATGGTTCTCTGCCGCCACCTCCTTGCGCCGCACCGACTTCTACCTCCACCGCGACTGGGAGAACCTGCTTGTCAACAGCCTCTGGGAAGAGCAGCTAGTCGCCATTGACGAGAGCCTGGTCGCCTTACCCACCCCCGGCGAGCGAGTCCGCATCCCCGCCGACAACCTCACCGTCGAGGCCATCTGGTATAATTAGAGCCGCCACCCATAGCAAGAGATGCAACGAGAAGCGGGCCAACTCTCATTCTCTGCAACGGCTACGACGGCCCCCAGGAGTATATGCACCATACACTTGTCGTGCCGGGTGTCGCTCGTGGGTGGAATGCGACTGATTAACCTACATACGATGGCCCAGGTCAGCCCCTTGGTGCAGCGGCGCCAGAACGCCGCCTTCATCCCTGCCACTGGCCATGCGCGAGATGCTTGACGGCGGCGACAAGACAGCCTTTGTCAAACAGGACTAATATCTGTTCACATAGCCAAAGCAACGTCTCGTCCACCTTCCGCTAATTAGGGCGTGGAACAGGGGCTGTGATTCTTTCAACAAGAGATCCAACTTTGACTGGTTCAAGTCATCGACGCCGTATAAGCTGGGCAATGTCATCCATCGCATCAAGCTGCCCGTGTGGACTGGCCGACGGCGAGCTCGAAAGCTTCTTTCAGGGGCAGCCTTGCAACGTCAAGGCCGCTCTGGGCGAGCAGGCGACGCCGCATTTGTTCAAGGGGTCGGCGGGCTACCATTGCCAAGGTGGTGGTCTCCAAGAGTTGACGAGGGTCATGTTCGCTTGGCTGCAGAAGACCCTTGGGTAAGGGCAAGACAGGATACCACCTTGAGCTTATGGGAAACCCTCTGCATGGTGTGCCAAGGGATTACCAATCAGTTGTTAACAAGGGTAATGTTCAATCAGCGAGTGCTGGGCATGGAAGCGAGGACGCTTGTCAGCCTTAAATCCAACCTCACCACAGAGTTTCCGGTGAGATAAACTAATTAGGGGTCGGGTCGAATACAACACTAGCCATGCAAAGTTCTGCATACTGGCTTCACGAGACCTGGGAATTAATTATCTGCCTCGGCGGTGAGACAATCGAGTCAGCAGTACATGTATGATCTAATTAGCGCGGAAAATCTCAAGTTATATAATTATATCAAGGCTTAAATCGTGCCATGTCCTGCTATATTGCTCGAGTTGACCGTGGGTTTTGTCACTGGTATACTATTTACGATGCAGGGTCCAAGTCTTCTTCTTTCAGGGACAATTGTCTGGGTCATAACCAACGCAGCGGCAGTCAGTGCAGTAGCAGCCGGGTCTAACGTTGTGACAGAACTCGGCCCACTGCTCTCCGCCAATGCCTTGATCATCACGCCAACGAGCCCGCACTTTGACGAATTCACCGAACGCTATTTCCTCAACAACAGCCCCGACTACGGCGTCGTTGTGGTTGTCGATACCGAGGACGATGTCTCCAAAGCAGTGCAATACGCAAACGCCCACAACGTTCCATTCGCAGCAAAGGTCACCGGCCACGGCCCCTGGGGCAGCCTATCGGCCATGCACAACGGCATGAATATCTGGCTGCGGAACCTGAGCAAGATCGAGCTTACGGCTAGTGGCCAGCATGCCTTTGTTGGGGGCGGAGTGCGGATCAATGAGCTGGTCGAAACTTTGTGGAAGGCTGGAAAGCAAACAGGTTTGTCTCTTCCGTCAAAGTTCCGATAATCTAGGCTAACGGACTTGACAGCATCTGGTCTTTGTCAATGTGTTGGCGTTGCCGGCTCCAACCTGGGCGGTGGCGTCGGCCCCTTCATGGGTGAGTACGGTCTGGGCCTGGATCAAATTGTCAGCGCGCGTGTTGTTTTGGCCAACGGGACGGCGGTAACGGCAAGCCAAGACTCACATCCGGATTTGCTGTGGGCTCTCAAGGGTGCTGGACACAACTTTGGAATTGTGACGGAGCTAAAGCTGCGCGTCTATGACAACTCGGCTACGAAGGACTGGGCTTTTGCTCTGCTCATTTTTTCTCATGAGGAGATCGAGGCCCTGTTTGAGGTGCTCAATTTGAAGAATGCAAAGCAGCCATGCCATCTGTCGTATGACATCCTGATGGTCCGAGATCCCAGTACAGACCCTGACAATGTGAGTGAATTATACCAAGGCGAACTGAGGAAAGAAATGTGGGAGTAAAACTAATTAATCCCTTTCCAAGGCGGTTATCATCGTCCGCTTCTTCTCCAACGGCTTCACCCCCAGCCAGATGGAGGAGTGCATCCAGCCCCTCCTCACACTATCCCCAATCTACGTTTCCACCATCATTACCGACTACCCAGGCCTCATCGTGGCGCTCGACTACGGCGTCGACTCGAGCACTTGCACGCCAGGCCACTACGGGAGCATCTTCAGCACAGGATCCAAGCGCTACGTCCCGTCTGACATGCGCAGCTTTTACAACCTTTTTAATGCCGCCACAGACCAGGTGCCCGAGTTTGCTATTTCTTACGTCTTTATCGAGAATTATGCCGTTCAAGCTATGCAGGCTATTCCGGCGAAGAGCACTGCGTATGCGCATCGTCATTTGAGGACCCTTTTGTGAGTTTAGATCATCAGTCTCATGGATATAAAAGCTGTTGTTGCTAAACGAAAGCAGAAACGTTGTCCTCGCATACGATACACCAGCTCGAAATCCGGCACTAGATGCCCTGGTCGAAGAGTGGGGTGAGAAGATGCGCTCGGCGCTTCTCGAGCACCAAGTTCGACAGGAGAGCTATGTCAACTATTCTGTTGGGCAGGAAAGCCTTCAGGCCATGTACGGGTGAGTAACGAGACACCCTTCTCGTTGGCCTCCTTTGTGTGTTGAAAATATGATAACATTGAAAAAGATATTGCGACTCACGTCTGAATAAGCTGAGGAGACTGAAGCAGGAGTACGATCCTCACAATCGATTCGGTTTCTACGCTCCTATTCAGTAGAAATACTTGTCAACAACCGAAGGCTTCTTTTCACAGAAAGAAGGTTCGCTACAACACGAGAAGTCACGAATTGCATTTATTAGCGAGAAAACGTTCAAGCTTTGGAGGGAGAAATCTATGAGGCTGACATTTCTGTATTTTGGGGGGACATCTCTACTGCTGATCATTGATCGCGGCCGGGTAGAATATATGGTCTTACCCTCTATTTCTTACAGTGTAGGTGAGGGACGAGGAGCAGAATTAAAATGAAAAAATGAAAAAATGAAAAAGAAGCCCAAAGTTGAAACCGATTCCGAGCTTGCTAATTATCAGACGATAAACAAGGAGCGAGGCACTTACCACCTTAACCACAGACGAACTTCTCTTTCGCTAGGGCAGAGACGAAGTGGGATGGCACGACACCGGACGGAGGCGGTCGAGGACGCGGCGAGCACGAGGTACTTTGCGGGCATCTTGATGGCTGGCAAAACTGGACAAGACTGGCAAAAGAATACGCTTGCCTACACTCCCGTCGGATGCTATAGTCCACGTACCGGAAATTCTGGAGCGTCCTCCGTGGCTGTCCTCAAGGTATCATAGGCTTTACGGTGTCCCGTCGGACCCTTCAATATGCCCAGAGTTCGCAGCCACCAGTGCCCCGGTAGCTGCGCCGTTGAATACTGGAAAAGGGAACGAGAGCTATAGACCCTCCCCGACTGCCCCCCTTTTTTTTCATTTTTTTTTTTTTTTCAATTCAACGTTGTGAAATTTCTTCATGCGTCACCCACTCACGATACCTAAGTTACCCCTACATGCTGCCGCCTGCGCTTCCAATGCTCTTCACATGGCCCATCGACGTTTTATTCAAAAACTCATTCATCCAGTCGGTATCACGGCTTTATTTGTGAAAGAAGATGAGCTCGCATCCAGCTCGACATGGTGAACCTTTGTTTCCAGCTCACAACAGTAGTTGTTCTCGGCCATCTCGTTGGCGCGACGTGGTCCTGGGGGGTGGTAGTTGGTGTGGCAGTAAGGGGCTTCCATCTCCTCCGCGTGCCTTGAGGGGGAATCCAGCTCCAGATGCGGCATTTTCGAGTCCTCGTGCAGTTGTGCCTTGTCGTCAAACGATCCACCAAAGTGATGATGAGATGATGCTTGCATTGGCTGGGCTGAGAAGTTCCTCTTGCGTCGGCGAATCCAGTACGCAAGACTCCCCAGGATGGCGGCTACCACGGCTGCAGGGGCAGTGACAGCACCTGCGATCCATATGTTATTTGGGCCGGGGGTTGGTTCGCCTGTTGGTTGAAGGGGGAGACTTTGATTAGCAAACGAACTAATAACTCTTCCGGTTGGGTGGCGAATACTTACTCAAAAAGTTGCTGCCGTCGTGGATGTGCTGGTGATACTGGTGCTGGTTCTGGTGTTATTCCAAACGGCTCAAGTTGGGCAGTGTGAAGTTTGACGGTGGTGGAAGGCTGCGATGAAACACTCCCGCCCGACAATGTGGTCTCGATCCAGACAGTCTTGGTCACGAAGCTGAAGAAGCTCGATGGTAGAGTGGCAACTCCTGCGGCGGCCGCGACTTCTGCCGTGCAGTAGCTAAAGTAATTATTCCTCAATAGTTCCCTTCGTGTCGGGGGGGATCATGAAATCCGGTGCAGTCTCGCTGACGCAAGTATTGCAGGTGTTGTACTGAGAAATGAACCCCGTGTTGACATTGCAGAGTTGTCGAGTGAAGCCGAGCCTTTGGGATGTGAGCTCTGCTTTGCCTGACATGATCCAGCAAGGTCAGCATGAACATGAAGGAATCTAGTATTCTAAATTCTGATCAGACAAAACGTACCGCAGGGGGGTCGTAATATTCACTTGTGTAACCAATGAGTCCCATTTTGCAGATCGAAGACAGCAATCTGCCAGTCAAAGAAATCAGTTCCGGGGTGGGGAGAAGCGGGGGCAGGCCAGGACATTAATATGGAGGATTCTATGACCAAATACAGCTGTCCCACAAATTTGGGGCTATTTTGTACACGTATGCATGGCATCTCTGGTGCCTAACGTGAGTGTGGCATGTTTGACCCTTGCAGTTATTTATTGACCCGGAATCTGGGGGAGGCATATCCAATCTTACCTTCATTCACCATGTTTTCATTAACCTAGACCTAAATAGTTTGCGTATTTCATCTACATTGACGGGACAAAAATAAAGCACCTAATACCTCGAAGGTCAATAATTCTAATTGGTAAAGTATTTAATTAGATACTCACTTTCCTTTAGCGTGCATATGCGTTTCCGAGCGAGAGGGTTTCGTAATTATAATGCACATATGAGATGGTTAACAAAACAAAAGGAATCACGCAACAGCTTCACATTAATTTCATGCCACGGATACAAAATAGTAAAAATTACTCTTATTTACTCATCTACCAAGTTCTTGTTAGGAGAGATACTTACCTCCCGAGCTCCTCGTCTCTAAACAACATCGTCATCACCAAAACACATGACGAGCGACAAGACTTAACCTTCTTCACACGGGGGGGGACTCTAAGCAGTCTCACCCTCTCTCTCCTTCTCATGCAGACTGTTCGCCGAAGAAGAAGGCGCCAAAGCAGGTACTGAAGAAGAAGATACTTCACTCAAACTCGCAGCTCGCTTCTTCTGCGAGCGTAGCCCGAGCCCCTCCGTCGAATCGTTGTTCAGCCGGACATTCTCCACCTCGACGGTAAAGGCTTGCTGGCTTCGCAAGGGGTTGTACGCCGGAGTGGCCGGTCTCGATGCCGCGGCGCCCATCTTGACTCAGAGTGATCAAGAGTCGATAAGATTGGTGATACAGACAGACTTACCTCAAAAGGTGAGTATTTAATATTTGCTGTTTTCGCTTGCTGTTTTTGGTGTTGGTTGTCAAGTGGCTTAATGGGAAACAAAGCACAAAGAAACCACCAAAGGTACGGTATCGTGCCCCTTTTATACGCCTCCGCAAGTATAACACAACATGGCGAGCGAGGGGGCTGTCATTGATACAAGTCTTCTATTAGGCGAGATAAACTTGGCATGTGAGTGAAAGAGGAAGGTTAGGGCACGATTGTGCGCGGAACAGGTGGAGAAACGATAACCATATTCGCCTTTCCTGCGGTGAAGAAATGGATGGTAACCAAAAAACATGTATTGTTCAACAAGATTACTGTTCAGTTAGCCCAAGGCCCGAACAAAGACTATGTTACAATGCCGTTAAGGCAAGCCCTGAGGGACGAGAGAATATACTTCTCGAATTATGCTATTGTTTTGAACACACCGCACAAAATACTGTGGTGGCAACACACAGGCTCAACCCTAGGTACGCCTCGTCACCCACCAATCGTAATCCTGTCTCACACGATCCAGGTGTAAATACCATAAACAACGCATATTGAACCGTAACTCCTTGTGCTACACCAAGAATGCCTCTATCAGACTAATACACGCAATGCAAAAACCTAATGCACAGAACGGCCAAGCTGTGGAATCGTCAAATCGTCACAAACATTAAAACGAGCAGGACCTACACCCCTGAGAGCAGTGTCGTCCTACCAGCGGCGACTGTTCATTGGGTTAGCCCAAGCATCACCGACGGTCGGAAGGGGACAGTTGCCTACCTGAAAGCTGCCGCAACCTTCACTCTATGGATGGGTTTCTTTTTGTTCAGCTTTGGCTTTAAATCGCTTGGCTCATCCACAAGACCAAGAAGCCCAGCCTCTATGGCTGTGAGCGGCGACTCGCTTCGGCTTCGGTAGCTCCTCTGGTCTGAGGGCGTTCGACTTGGGCTGCAGCTTGGGCTACGAGACGGTGACCTACGTCTCTGAGGCGGACGGTGTCCGGATGTCCGGTCTCCATCAGCATCGCGGTGAGAGGAAGATTTGTCTTGAGATTGTCCGCTATGATA
Source organism: Lasiosphaeriaceae sp. G1095 (assembly GCA_027569635.1). Classification (NCBI taxonomy): domain Eukaryota; kingdom Fungi; phylum Ascomycota; class Sordariomycetes; order Sordariales; family Lasiosphaeriaceae; species Lasiosphaeriaceae sp. G1095. The sequence goes on along the minus strand of JAPDFK010000357.1, from coordinate 29,149 downwards.
GCCACTGTCATGCCGCATTTTCGAGTAGGGGACTCTCTCCTCCCGGTGGGACGAAGATTTGATGTCGCAGAGCACATCCAAGTAACGATCACAAGTCGCCTCCAAGGCGGTTTCACCCGCCTGTGGCGACCACGGATTTCCTTCAACATATTGAATCTTAGGGCTCTCGATTTTGGGAAGCGGTGAGTCGTTGAGATCATGGCCGTCACAAGGCGTTGCCCGTTCCCACCTGCGCGATGTCTTGGTTCGTTTATGGTCCTGGTCATCGGGATCGAGGTAGTCGGAGGTTTTTTCGAGTGGTCGTTTGGGAAATCGCCGACCCTCTCTGTCATTTCGGTCGCGTCGTGGCGGGGGTGAGCCCCTAGAGCGGCGGAGTTCGGGGAAGTGGTGGCTGGCATGGCCATTGCGGCGGCTTATTGGGGTCCCATTCGCCAAATCCCTGTGGGGTGTTGCATCGCGGGCGTGCCAGACAATCTGGTACCTTGGTGGCATCTTCACCGTGGTAGACGGAGAAGGCGGCATTACAGGATCATATACTGAATAGTGATGTTCATAGCCGGGGAAACGGCGTAAAGTCATGCGCGAATAGTGTCTGAAGATTGGGTCCTCCTTGACCTTGGGCCAGTCGTAGGCATCGCGAATCGACATGGCGAAGTCGTTCCGATCTTCGTCGTCGAAGAACTTTGACTGGATGCACGTAGCATCGAACTTTGGCGGGATGGTTGCCTCGTCGTCATACTTGCACCCAAGGGGGATGCCGACAGGGTCGCCTGCCCTTGGGGGCTTGATCTCTGGAAAAACATGTTTGAAGTCGTCCGTGGAGGTAGGATCCCATTCGCCGTCTCCTTGGTCTTCTTTCTTGTCAGAGACCTTGTGCTTGGGCTCTTTCGCTTTTGATGGCGCGTCTTCTTGGACAGGCCTGCGGTCTTGCTTCCGTTCGCCGCGAGACGAGTTATTCTTGGCGTGGTTGTCATGGCCAGGTCGATGCCTGTCCCTGTCCCTGTCTCTGTCCCTGTCCCTGTTCTGGTGCGAGCGTTTGGATCCTTGGTGTCTCTGATGCTTTCCACGGTGATTATTCGACGGCATTGGCACTGGTGGAATGGGTGGGAGAGAGGGATGGGGAGCATATGGCAGTTGACCCCAACCAGGAGCCGGAGGGTAAGGGCTTGCGGTGGGAAGGGGAGGGCCGTATGACGGCGCCTGCCCTGGAGAGTAGTGATACTCGGGCGGCGGTGGAGGGGCTACAGCTGCGTAAGGGTTGGGATAATTACTGGACGGGGGCGCTGGCGGAGGCGTTTGCGCGTATGGCTGAGGCGCGTAGGGAGCAGGAGGATATGATTGTGGGGGAGGGGGAGGAGCATTGGGATGGTAAGCTGGCGGTGGGTATGACGGGGGATACTGAGGCGTAGGGTAAGGCGGCGGTTGCGCATACTGAGGCGGGGGTGGCGGCGGAAGAGATGATGGATACTGCCCATACTGTGGCGGCGGAGGTGGAGGCGGATAGCCCTCAGCATACGGCAGAGGCGGCGGATAGGTTGGCTGAGAATACATCTGAGGAGCCGGCGGCGGCGGCGGCAGCGGCGGACCTGGTGGGTACGGCGGAAGCTGATGCTGGGCATAACGCGTGATGGTTGGGCCTTGGCTTGGAGGGGGAGGGTAGCGAGTGACTACGGGCCCTCCTCCTTTCTTGTCGTGCAACGAGCTGGTGCGGTCGCCCGGCGGGCCGTGGTCCTGCTGTTGAGACTTCCATCTCGTGAGACCGCTGGTGGGTGTGATGTGATGTGTTAGTCAACAAGTGGAGCAATAGCCAGCAGCCTCGTGGAAGATGTGTGCGGTGCCACTCACGCAGGGACGGCCCGAGTGGGCTCTGGACAAGCCGGCATCCAATGGCCCCGAACGCCGCAGTTGTAGCACACGGCCTCCTGCTGCCCGGCAGACCGTCCAGGCGGCGCGGCTGTCATGACAGGGTTGGGGGCGGCGGCGCGGCGAGAGGCGGGATTCGGAATGAGAAAGCCGCCGGGGAAGAGGCGAGAAAGTAGGAGGGGAGGAAGAAATGACGAGTCATCCAATAACCAGAAGCAAAATAATGATGAATGGGACGAAATACTCGAACAGATGAGATCAGGTATGCTGAAAGGGCACTGGGGGGGAAACAGTACGTGGGGATGTTGTGAACAAGTAGCTTTCGGTGACGTGACCCTCTGCCGTTTGGTCAAATCGGCGGCGGCGAGGCAGCCCGGCTGGAAGGATTACGGGAGGAGTGAATCACTGTGAAGGTGGCCGACGAGTCTGCCGAGATCGCAACGGCCGGCGCGGGCAGCGGAGAACAGACAAACGACCGGGTCCGCTGCTGATACGGCGACAACGTGACAGGTGTTAGACAGGGGAGGCGGGCGAGGATGATGAATGTCGGCGACGTCGACTCGGAGTCGAAGCTGTTGCTGCTGTTCCTGCCAGTGGCAGTGCCAGAAGTGGTCGCGCCTCGATTCCTCCACCTCTAATCCAATTGGCAAATAGGGATGCCGTAACATCAAGAATATTATAACCAGTAGAGATGATCTGAGGCGGGTATGACAGGGTTGTGCGGGCTGGGCTGGGCTCAACTCGAGCGGATTGTCGTCCTGGATGTGGCGGCTTAACTGGGCTCGATGCCAAATTTCAAGGGTTGCGTCCAGTGTCCACCACCCACCACCCATCGAGTCTGGGGGCTGGGACTGACAACTCTCGCTTTTCAAATCACGTGAAGGCGGCCCATGCACACCGCCAAGTCTGGCAAGTCTGGCCTGGCTGCTGAACAAAGCTGGAGCTCCGAGCGGGAACTTGGAAGAGCACCAAAGTCCCCAAGTCACCCGTCCAAGTGGGCACCCGTCGGATTGCTGAATTGTAGCGCCGCCATGTTCCAAATATGTACCGAGGCATTTTGGAACTAGAAATGCATTTGGCCGAGTCATGTCACATATAATAAGAAAATGCATGTTGACAAGGACTCGCACATACATTGCCATTCCTGGTGCAACCAAGATCCAATGTCTGTAGGGCCCATCTGGAAGACAACGAGACCGTCAAGAGTCAATGAAAAGGGACAGTGCCTCGGGGGCATGCATGTATGATGCCTCAAAGTGGGACACAAGGTCATATCGATATCAGATACGGCAGCAAGTACATGTCTAGGTAGCTGATGACCCCGACGAGGCCAAGAGAGAAATGCGATGAGAAAAAGGGAGTGAGTGAGAGCGTAGATAGCAAACATGACCGAAACTCCAGCATAGAAAAAGCCCTTGTTCCACCGTCCTTCAGGCAGTCCTCCTGCCTGCCCAAGACGTGGGGAGCCTCTGGGTCGAGTGTTGGAGATAAGGGTCAGCCCCCCCCCCCCCCCCTCTCGAGGATAAAATCGAGCTGGAGGAGAGCCTTCGCGGGGGAGGAGAGAGCTGAGGGAAAGAAACCAGAACGACAACAAGGAAAATTCGGGTTCGCAGGCTCGTGGGTAAAAGTCGCGCAGACAAGAGCGAGCGAGAAACAGCCATGCTTCTCAGGCTGTGCATGGCATCACCCTTTGCTTCGTCCAGCGGTTCAAACGGCGAAGGGAGCGGAAGAGATTTTGGCATCATCGTCGCCATCATCCCCAGTCGAGTTCATCAGGGGCCCTGTGGAGTCTGTGCCATCACCAGCAGACATCAGCCAGCCAGCGGCAAGCACCACCACCACGGAGGGATGAATGAGGGAGAAAGAAAGAGCCATGGGCGGGTGGGAGGAGCTCTGCTTTTGAATGCGAAGCAACTCCAGGAGGCAGGTGGGGCGGCGTCGAGCACGTGTGAGACTGCTGGTGCGTATCAGCCTGAGGCAATAGCAAAGGAGGAGAACACTGGCTTGTGGTCACCTAACCTTAATCGTGAGGGGATGACCCTAGTTCTGTTAAACCGAGATCCCTGTCCCAGCTCTCCCAGTGGCTGAATCAAAAAAACGCTGGAGAACGGGAGTGGCACGGGCCAGGGCATGTCTTTACCAGAATTACGGAGGTAGAGTCCCCCCTAACGATTCTGCATGGAGACCAGTGGGAACGGAAATCCGAAGACTGGCCGACCCAATGGAAAGAGAGAATGGGCGCGTCAGTGTGTCATTTGTCAGAGCTCCCCAGGAAGCAGTTTTACGCGCCCCCCCAGCCCAAGCCCAGCCCGCTGCAGCGTGGAAAAATGCCATGGGACTTGCTCTCAGCGCATTCGCTCGACAAGCAGAACACCATCCTTGCGACAATTCGAGCCCTTTTGATACGTAGTCGGTCGAGTCTCCCACCATCTCCCTTCGATGTGACGTCTTCCTCTCTCCGAACATGTTGAATCGCATTCTTCCAGCCACCACCGCCGTTGACACCGCTCGAGCTTCCAGTTGGAGAAGCAGCAGTCACCGGATCCCCTGATCTTCGTACCTCCCCTCCTTACCCCCTCGCCCACCGTCGCTCCTCGTCGGTCCTGTATTGCACACACCCTTTGCTTAGCTGTATAGCTGTGGGCCAAGATGCCTGGCCTGCCTGGTGAGTCTCCTCCTCCCCCGAGCCACCCTCCCGTCGAGCAGCCAGCTGCTTGGTCTGTTGCGATACCCCGCCACCGCCTCACCTTGCCTTGCCTTGCCTCCCCTGGCTGCTTCTCGTCATGGTGATCCCGATTCCGACCCGAGCACTGATCCGCAACCCCTACAGGTTCCGTCGACCTCGATGAGTGCATCTCTCGCTTGTACAAAAAGGAATTGCTGGCAGAGTCGGTGATCGAAGCAATCTGCGCAAAGACTAAAGAGCTTCTCATGCGCGAGAGCAATGTCGTCCACGTCAAGGCCCCCGTTACCGTCGTCGGCGATATCCACGGCCAGTTCTTTGATCTTATTGAGATCTTCAAGATTGGCGGCTGGTGTCCAGATACAAACTACCTATTCCTAGGTGCGTTTCGGCAAGAGAGCACAGAGCAAAGGAAGGAACCATTACTAACTCTACTTGCTTTACAGGAGACTACGTCGACCGTGGCATGTTCAGCGTAGAAACCATATCTCTTCTTGTCTGCTTGAAACTAAGATACCCCAATCGCGTCACCTTGATACGAGGAAACCACGAGTCGAGGGGAGTGACACAGTCGTACGGCTTCTACACCGAATGCTCCCGCAAATACGGCAATGCCAACGTATGGCACTACTTCACCGACATGTTCGACTTTCTAACCTTGAGCGTGGTCATCAACGACCAAATATTTTGTGTACATGGAGGCAGGTTTCCAACTCTCTGCTCTGCTCCCTTTCCCACACACAGATACCAATACTAACACTCCTCTACAGGTCTTTCGCCCTCGATCCACTCCATCGACCAGATCAAAATCATCGACCGCTTCCGCGAGATCCCGCATGAAGGCCCCATGGCCGATCTGGTCTGGTCTGACCCTGACCCGGAGCGCGACGAGTTCAGCCTCTCGCCGCGCGGAGCTGGGTACACGTTCGGGGCGCAGGTGGTCAAGAAGTTCCTAGCCGTCAACAACATGAATCACATCCTGCGGGCGCACCAGCTTTGCCAGGAGGGCTTCCAGGTGCTGTACGACGACCGGCTCAGCACGGTGTGGAGCGCCCCCAACTACTGTTACCGGTGCGGAAACATGGCGAGCGTGCTCGAGGTTAGCGACACGGGCGAGCGCTTCTTCAATGTCTTCGCCGCCGCTCCCGAAAACGACGTACACAAGGACCAGCAGCCAGGCGGCGATAAGACGGCCGATGGGGGGGTCCTCCCCGACTACTTCCTCTAGAAACATGGCTGCAAAGACTTGTTCATATCACGCCCAACACGAACACACTACGAAGCAGCACCGCGAGAGCTTACGTGTCCTGGCTTGGTTATTACCGGGCGATGTGGTCTGTTGGAAGGGTTCCCCTCTCGAAGAGAGACGTCACCGACCCCCTTCCGTCCCCATCACGCCGACAGGATCCCACCACCGTACAGCAGCGCGATGGTACACATGGCTCTGGTTAGGCTGTACTATAGATACGTCGTTCATCAGAAAGATGCCCATCTCCAGATAGGAGTGCTTGATGCCGACAACAGGAGTGGCTCAGGCTGCCACAGAAGAGGCACCGGCGATATTCGAGAGAGGAGAAGGGGAGAGGGTCGTTGACCTGCAAAGACAGCCCCCCCATAACAAATAGACCGGAGGATATGTAAATCCAAGCCTTGGATTCCCAGTATAGAGCTGAGGATACGTCAATCAGAGCTTTGGGCTCCCCGTAATAGATAGAGTGGGGAATATGACAATACACAAAAGCTTTTGTGTTTGTACATATTTTTCTCGGGGCCTCTTCACCTCCTTGGTTTATATTTCTCAGTTAAAATTTGTCATCATAAGACTGATCCACATCGCAGACTCGATACCCCTTTTCATTTTCTTAACATAGTAGACATTGATACAAGTCAAAAGTAGATCATGCTTTTGACCTTCCTGCATCACGCACGCTACATGCCTAAGGTACCTATGACCCTGAGGATTGAGGTTTTGTATGTGGATAAAGTGAAATAAAAAACAGGTAAAAGAGCTAAATGATAGGAGTTCAACTTGCTACCTACCTTGCCCTAATATTTTGGCGACAAAAAGAATCGAAGCTTTCACATCACGTAAGAGCCTTTCAGAGTTTGATTCGGGGGAAATAAATGCTTGAGGTTTATAAATGCATGCCTACCTCACAAGCAGTTTCCGAACGCCTCCAAACCATCTCATCGCGATTTCTTATCTGTCTGGAGTGATGATGAGAAGTAATCGAGAACCGAGGCCTTGTTGCGTAAAAAGAATGGGGGATATGAGATCATCGCAATAACTATCGAGTCGACTCTTCTGACAGCCCAGCTCTCGACATAAAGACAATAAGACCAAGAGGAAGCAATCACATTTTCACTCCAGTGCGTACTTCAAGGATTTAAAGGAGTTCATCTATGTGGTCGGCCGTGGCCATTTTGGTTCTCGTTGGACGAAGAATCGCGCTACGGGGAAACTAAAGAGCAGCGTGTGAGAATGGAAAAGAAATCCTAGTGTAACCGCAACCTTTTGGCGGTGCAGTTTTGAAATGAAAGATGCCAGAACAGAGCCTTCCATCAAGATGCTGGGTGTTGGCTAGTATGTATAATGATGTTGTGTTATGAATATCGGTCAGATGCGTCATAAACTCTATAACCGCCACTCTTGGGAAAGGGGGTAAAAGAGTTCGGCCCTAGAAAATGATCATGGAACCTGATCGCTGTATCGTTCCCTCAGCCGACCCAGACCCCCTCCGAAGAAACCATTGCCTCGATGTCAGTCCATGAGTATTCCATTTCACCCTCAGGCCCCCTTGTTGAATCACGATTTAACTGGCGAGATGAGCTAAGCGATTTGCCAACCTCCCCTCTGAACGTCGTTCCGTTTTCTCCAACTTTCCATTTGCATCCTCGGCAAGAGGACGCGATTAAGGAACCGAGAAGAAAACGTACTAAGCCGTAGACAAGAGAACAGACATGGTGATATGATCACCAGTCCTTATCGATGGTGAAAGCCCACTCGAACTTCAAATGGGTCTTCTTGTCATCGTCGACGAAGCTGGAGATGGCGGTGTAATTTCCACGAGCCAACCGGCCAGTGGGTGCCTCCTCCTCGTTGACTAGGCTCCGATGTTAGTGTCCAGCTACGTCCGCGGCAAGGGGAGAAGTCTTTTTCAGGGGGTGGGACTTACAGGTCTTCAGGTAGAAGGGCTTCTTATCAGTGCATGGAGCAAAGCTGCCCTATAGTTCACAAGCGTTAGAATCGAGGTACGGCAAACACGAGCAGAATGGCCACCGCCGGCGTGAATGGATGGGTATAAGTCAACTTACAATCATCTCGCTGGTTGTGCTGACAGTGATGATCGAGCGCTTTACAGTCTGAACGTACTTGAGACCGCTCAAGATCTCATGCTGAACCTTGAACTTGGCGGTCATGGTAAACGTAGCACCCTCCTTGATCTTGAATGGACGCTTCTTAAGTTGTGCCTCGCTGCCGGGGGTTGAGAGGTCGATGACGACGGGATCACGGCCCTCGGACTCCATAGATAGCGACAAAATGATGCAACCACGAGGGTCGTTGGGGTCAGAGAGGTCCTTTCCGCCTGTGAGTCCAAGGGACTCCTTGTATCGCTGCAGAGATTCATCGTTCTCGTCTGAGCGGACCATGGAGTTAGTTTTCTTCTTGAGCCGGGAAACCAGCTTCTTGGCAGAACGGCAGAGTTTGGCAAGGAGGCCGGGAGCATCGGGCAGAGACTCGGTCTCGCCCTCCGCTTCGTCCACATCCCCTTCCTGCCACTGGCGGGGCGGCAGAACAGAGGGATAGGGCGAGCCATATCTGGTGTATGGGCTGGAGAGGATCCCCTCCGCCACGCCGCCTGTAGCACCCTCAAGTGCCCGCGGCAGCGCCCCGTAGGGCCGGGCGGGAGTCACCGCCAGTGCCACCTCGGCATCGTCCACAAAGCTTATAGTGCGGGCACGGCCTCGAGGGGGGCGAATTGGGGCACTGGGCTCTATCATCATGGTGGTAGAGGTCGGCGAGATCGAACTAAAGGAATACGCGGTAAAGGAGGCGAGCAACTATGCTCGTAGATAATGATATGAAAAGATAGGTTGTATATAAGGGACAAGGGATGTGTAGCCGCGATGTGTAAAGGGCGAAGAGGGGAAGTGAGTGTAATGGTGTAAAAACGAGTGACGGGAAGAGAACCGCGGTGAGGGAGCGAGGGCTGGATAGAGGTTTCGAGGCCAGAAAAGGCAGGAACGCGAGGTGAGGTAGATTGTATTTGTGGCTAGCGCTGAGACTCAAAGCTATGGACAAGGTATTGTCTATTCAGCGCTGCGAGTAAACTGAAGGCAGAGTGATCGGGAGGAAGCAATTCCTGTCAGGAGCAAGTGGTGTCCTCGTTGAATCCCAGGCCGGGTTGCCCTTGTGTGGGAGGAGGCAGCAAGGCGGGAACGTCAGGCCGCGGCAACGCGTCGGGGCGGATGACAGAGCACTTGCTTCAACAGAATTAGGTAGGTAGGTGGTGGTGTTTTAAACATTGAGTTAGGTTTTCGTTCTGCAGCTCTGCAGCTCCCCGCAGAAGCATCCAAAAAGTATCGCAGTTCAGCAAGTTCTCGTAACGTACCCATCTTCTGATATTCGGCCAAGCTTTGCTTGGGTTGCGAGATCTTGTATCCCGTCTCCTCGGGGAGGATGTCCTCTTCGTTGGAGGCCATGGTTGCTCGAGATGGGGAGGTGATCAGCGTCGCAGGTGGGAATATGGCGAGCGTTCTCTGCCAGAAAGGGCTGATGTAGTCTGTGAATAGTGGTTTTTGTCCGTCGAGATCACAGGTCGCGGGGGCTAGGCAGGCATGGCGATGGGAGCTCCAAGTTATTTATTCAGGCCTGCCACACACACACGCCTGGCAATGAGGGGCGACATGAATGGAGGGGCAGAGGGGTTCGCCGTCTTTCTTTGGTCAAGCCTGCCCCTCTTTGGTGGGGTCCTGAGCCGCTGCAGAGCTGCGACTTTGTGCCCTGAATCGTGCATCATTGGACCATGGTGAGTTCTGGAACAGAGCCCGACGCCGCTCTCACTGGCGCTGGGTGGGCCGGCCGCGGCACTTCCCCTCCTATTCGCGGTTGGATGGCATGGATTGGATGGCTGTTGGAAACGGATCTAGGGGGGGCGACCCGGCCAAACTACTCTAACAACCCACACACTCGCAGCTCCCAGCAGCTCGCAGCTCCAGCTCCAGCTCCAGCTCCAACCAGCTTTCCTACCCGGCGCCAACATCAATGACCTTCGACCCTGCTGGACGGGAAGGATGACCGGAGGAGTCTTTGACATGCCAACGCCGCCGCCCCAGGCCCAGTGCTGAGCTTAGTCACCTCACTGGAAACGACCGTGTCGACCGTCCATGTTTTGTTTCTACTGCTATAAATATTTCCAAGTAGGTAGTGTAAGGGCCCCCGTTGCGGGTGTGGGTGCGAAACTGAGGCCCAACCTTATTTCTCGACTGGCTGGTCTCCGTCAGGAATGAAGATTATTTAGACCGACAAAAACGGAGGCTGACCAGCAAGTACTCCGTTCTTTTTGTATGTACGGACCCGTAGCTAATTTGTTGCCCCAACTGCGCTAACGTTAATGTATGTGATTTTGCGGGGCCCTGTTATTAATGTTGAGACTGTAGTTCGTAGACAGGACCTGGCCTCAATCCGTCTGTTCGCGTCTGGTGTGCCCCATTGCAGTTGAAGTTTGCTCGACAAGTATTTGCAACAAAAGCCTTCTCGTAAGCTAGGTAGTACTGTCATCGTATATGTATGTCCGTTGCGAGTTGCGTCTAGTGTGGTCCCTCCATGGTGGAAGGTCAAGGGGCAGACCAAACCTGGCACCCAAATTGGTTGCACCTGTTCACCGCCATTTCCAATCTGGGTTTGGGTTTTGGCTGCCAGCCGATGAGATGGGCGGGCTGCCCATCATCTCAAGGTCGGAAGGAGCGATTCTCCGAACCGCAAGCCATCCCTGGCCGAGTCCGGCTGGTTCTTTGCCAAGGCCAACATAAGGCATTCAGTTTCTTCCTCAGGGCCTCCCGGATGCCTGAAAGAGCTCTTTGTGGTGTCCCAATTCAGGGGTAAATCCTCATATTCTCACATCGGAAGCCGCATTGCATTTCTTAACGCCCCCAGTTTCAGAGTTGGCATCATCTCAAAGTTCTCCAGGTTTGTGACGATGTGCTGAACGTGGCAGGCACTTGTTGTCGGCCAGTGGGCTAGGTTTGCCAACGTCATATCCCGAATGCCTTGCCATGTGAACGTGAACAACTGGAGTTGCTTGTCTTGTGAACAAATTCACATTCGCTGGCGGTCGACGATGCTTGGGTCGGTGCCTTGCCCAGCCAGGGAGGTACCGGTAGGCAGGTAGGCAGGCAAGGCAGGCAAAGCAAAATCTCGTCTGGAAAGATCCCAAGGTAAAAACCGAGTGTACATTTCGTTAAAAATGTACATGAAATGTACATACTTTGAGCCCGACCTGAATGTGAAAAACTCGCTCGTTATCAGACCGAGCAGCAGCAGCGCCTGACCAGCAGAGCCAACGCATTGCACGCATTGCACGCTGGCAAATCGGAGGCCAGGACTGCCTCCCTCGCCTTGTGCGCAACTTGGTGCGTTGCAATTCGTCGGATGTGTCGAGGTAACTTCCATCGAGAGTAGCTCCCCAGTCCCCACGGAACCACGGCGCGCGCGTGTGGCATCATCCTGGTCTCTCCGCCCATCGATGCTCGGCGACCCGATTCTTTGCTGGCGGGGAGCCGCGAACTCAATCGCCCACCCAGGCCAAGGACGAGCAAAGTGTCCTGTCAACTCTTTTACACTTTTTCTGCCCTGTGGCCACCTGTCGCCGTCCGCCAGGAAGAGAAGGTGCCCTGGAAGAATTGGCGGCCAGGGGTCCGTGCACCGGGTGGAGTGTGGAGAATTGGATGAGACTTCGCCCGTGACCTGGCCCGCGCTAAGCCTTCTTGAGGATCCTCCCCAGTGCCCGAGTCGCGCTATTGAGGTCCCCTGCTGCGAACTGCACCTTGTCACTCACATCCAGTCTCTGAGGAACAGCCGGTACCTCCATGCCCCGGGACCCCCCCAGCTTTTCTTCCAATCTGTCGCCCTCGTTCCCCCCCAGACTGGTTGATTGCGACCGGCTGAAGAAATCAATTCTCGACCGCATCGCGAGATAGACTCTGCTCTCTCAACCCGTTGAAGTGCTTCCTTGGAGCGCGACTTTCTTTGCGTCTTTACCTGCCTATTAATTTTTCACCCTTTCTGCCCCAATCCCGCATTTTCCCTTCTTCCACCTTACCACCTGCCGTTGTTATATCAAGGGGGTTCCTATCTATCTCTACGGGCGATACGATAGCTCCTGCGAAAAGGCCCCTGCGGCTCGCGCGCAAAGATTTCGCTCGTCGCGACTTGAACTTTACATCACGATATTTCATCAGCTGTGGTCCAACGGCCCCTCTCCAGGGCCCCATTCCCGTATTCAGTATTCATTAAATAATACTATCCGGCCGCTCGACTACATCTCGCCACGATGATTCCCAACCGACCCCTTCCAGAAAAGCACAACCCTCTGCTGGTTGAGGATGTGCCGCCTCGTACGTCGTCAATATCACTCCTCCAACCAGCCCTGACCGTAAACTAACTTGTCGCTTTTCTTCCAGACGCAGAGCTTGCGGCCCGTCGCCGCCTCGGACAGACGCAGCTGACGCCTCGCATGATCGCCGCCATTCCTGGCGCCGAAGTCGATCAGACTACGCTCGGCGCGTTTGATTACGCGCATCTGCGGGCTCCGCTGCCAAAGGGCATTGTCTCGGGCATCTTCAAGTCCTCGCCGCCCAGCTACTTCCTCATGCGCCGCAGCCACGATGGCTTCGTTTCTGCCACCGGCATGTTCAAGGCCACGTTCCCGTATGCGGCACAAGAGGAGGAGGAAGCCGAACGCCGGTATATCAAGTCTCTTCCTACCACTAGTCGCGAGGAGACGGCTGGCAACGTGTGGATTCCCCCAACTGAGGCCTTGGCCCTTGCTGAGGAGTATCATATCGTCCCCTGGATCCGTGCCCTGCTCGATCCGTCTGATATCGCCGTCACACCCACCGCGGACAGCAGCCCGCCCAAGCGTATTGCCCCGCCGCCCAAGTTCGTCTTTGCTCAGCCGGCGCTGGCTCCTCCTACCCCGAGTGCGACCCGTACATCAACCCGTAGCCGCCGCTCCGTCAGCCCGACCAAGTCGACTGGAAGCCGACGGGCCATTGCCAGCCCCAGAAAGCGGCGAGTTGCGTCGTCTCAGTCGTCCATCACCACCGAGACGCCCGCGACCAGCTTCCTAGAGTCTACGCCATCGCTCAATGGAGATGTCCCTTCTCTCATTCCCGTCGCGACAGCACCAACGACTTCGATCGCCAAGGTTGAGGAGCTCGACAATGGCGAGGTCAAAGTCGAGTCGATCGAGGAGGAGACCGCGGTCGTGCTTGAGCCCGTTGAAAAGGAGTCCAAGATCAAGGTCCACCTCGACGAGGACATCAAGGTTGAGGAGAATGGCGACGAGGTGAAGCACACCAGAATTGAGATCGAGGTGGCTCTCATTGGAGAGCCCCCGTCCGCCGAGGAGTCTGCAAAAATGGTTGCCGACGCTAAAGCGATGATCGAGGCCGCTGCCGAGACTCTCAAGTCGTCGTCGGATCCATCCGAGACGGCTGCTGTCGAGGAGACAATCTCGAGCACCGGGAATAAGCGCAAGGCCGACGAAATTGCCCAGGACGAGAATGAGACCCAGGACGAAAGCGCAGTTGAAGCGCCGCAAGCCAAGAAAGTCAAAACGGAGTCAGAACTGCGAAAGGAGAGGATAAAGAAGCGTGCTTTCCTGGGAATAACCGCCACTTTTGCCGTGGGAGCTGTTGGGTGAGCTCGGTTGCTTTTCTCCCATACCCCCACGAACTCCCCAGCCCCTTTTCTCTGGAATTTCAAGCTAACAATGTGGCAATATGTAGTGCACTTTTCCCGGTCATCGCGCCTTACGTGATGAATGCTCTATAAAAACAAATATCATCTATAGGAAAAGCCAGCAGGATGGGATATTAGCAACCCCCGTTCACTTTTGAGCAACGGCGCGTGTGCGAAGACGGCTACAAGTTTGTAGCAAAAAAAACGGTCTCCTTCAGAAAGATAATCACGACCACCTCCCAACTTGACCATCACCACAGTCGTTGCTCTGCTGCTGGCTTTGGGGGTTGCTAAAGGGCGTTTGGCTCAACACACGCAACTGGGTGGAAGGCAATTTTTTTCTGCGATTTGACTGGTGGTTTCCAAATTTCGGCTTTTTTTCTTTTTATTCTGCACATACCCCTGCGGCGGCCACGCCCTTTTGAGAGAGCACGAGCGAGGAGGAGCGAGCCCCTGGTCATCGTCGTCATCGCCTGGCCCGAGAGGTTGAGGTCATTGGATTGCTGGAACTTGGGTCATTTTCGACGGGGCTTGATCGCTCATGTAGGATACACAGACATCGGGCTTTGGGGCGATACACAAGCACCAGGGCTTTGGGCACGGGGAGGCACAGCGAAGAATTTGGGGAGAAGGAGTGTGATGGACGTGACGTTTAGGCAGGATCGCTTTGCTGCTGATTATGTCCCTTTGTAATGAAATGGAACAGGAAACTTGCCCCGTTTGCCTTGAATTAAAAGTGGTTGACACATTTTACTTTGCCCAGATATGACAGCGCATGAGTCTGCTTTTGATGGTGATACAAACAGAGCTTGAGACGCCAATCAGTGGGCCCAAATGAGTGCCTAACTATCTGTTGTATCCCGTTTTGGGACTGCAAAACAGCATCCTACCTTGGGACAGCAACACAAGGAGTACGTACGTATCTCACTGTACTGGTTACTTGTCTCACTTATCATGGCTGCCGTTTCGAGTTTTCATTAACCAGTATCGTGCTTCGAGATGCCCAGGGGCATGTAGACTTGTGCGATGAATCCATTGTGGATTGCACAAAGGGACATCCATGTCAATGCGTCCAAGTTAGCCTGCCCGTAGTCGGAATACTGAGAGCTGCATCTCGGAGGCGGGATCTGTCCTCTTTTTGGGTTCTGGGGCGGAATGACCCCGCGGGCCAGTGCGAAAAGGTTTTTTTCCCGCAAAGCTTATTTCCCTTTCCATCTCTCGCACAAAAGGAGGGTTCTCTCTCTCCTCCTCTCTTCTTTTGCGCCCTTCAACTCAAATGCCCAGTCCGCAAGCCCCCCGCAAAGCCCACCAAAGGGGTATCACCGCCATGGGGAAAGCTCCTTGTCCTAGCGGCGGGAGCGGGAGCGTCCGCCCCTTGGTTTCCCCGTCATTCTTCGGCTTCGTGTGTCCTGGCGAGCTCTGGGGCGCGTGAGGGGAAGCACCAGGGGCTCGGCAATGGTCGGCTCCCGCTTGCGGTTGTCCAACACCAACATCATCACCCAACCACCCCCAGTCTTGCTGGACTTGATATCTAGTCAACATTGTCGGACTCGACTCGGATTCTTGGCTCTTGTAGGGCCATCTTCCAAATTCGTGCCACCTCCTCTTGCCACCTCCTCTGAAAAGGACATCGAATCCGCGTTGGCAATTTACCCCTTGACCTACCTCCCTAGAAGGATATGAAGCCCGTTGCAACAGCATGGAGGAGGCCGGTGGTGCTGCTGGTGTGTCACCAGCCGCGGACCCGGCCCTTCTCGACAACGCCGCGCAAGCTGGATACCTATGCCTTCATTGGCCTGGGGCAAATGGTGTGTATTCTCTTCACGCTCTCCACAACCACTCCTAGCTAACCCCTCTCCCTCACAGGGCTACCAAATGGCACGTAATCTCCAGTCGAAGCTGCCCCCCACCGACACCCTTCGGTTGTACGACATCAACAAAGCCGCTGCGCAAAAGCTGGTCCAAGAAGCAAGCTCTCAACAAGTAGGTGGGGCGGCGCTTCACGCGTCAGACAGCGCGGAGGAAGCAACAAGAGAAGCGGTATGTCGAGCGAGGCTCCTGTCTTTCCTACCTGCCCACTACTACCCAGCTTCTGTTCCGCCAAGGCTTTCTTTTCCATGATGATCATTTTATTTTGCCTCTGATATTCTACATTGTGGCTCGGTGCCTTTCCCAAATGATTACAGTTTAAAAATAACCCCTGAACAAAAGAAAGCCAATGGAATGCTCTGCCAGTCTTGTTTCTTGCTTCTCTTTCGACTGGCACAAGTGGCTAACTCTGGTGTTTGTTTGTCTGGAGTGTAGGATGTCGTGATTTCTTGCCTCCCGGAACCGCAACATGTCAGGAAGCTATACGAGGGCCTCATGAAGGTGCAGACACCAGCAACCTCCGAGGAGGTGTCTGGAGGCTCTGGGCCCCGACTCTTCATCGACTGCTCGACCATTGACCCATCAACGTCGCGCGAAGTTGCTGCCTCGGTGTCAGCGACACTTCCCAACGGGACGGGCCAGTTCATTGACGCGCCCATGTCGGGTGGCGTCGTCGGAGCTACGGCAGGGGCGCTGACGTTCATGGTGGGAACACCGGACGCGCACTTTTCCCGCGCCGAAAAGATCCTCCTGCGCATGGGGAAGCAGGCGTTACACTGCGGACCACAAGGGGCAGGCCTGGCCGCCAAGCTGGCCAACAACTACCTGCTCGCCATCGAGAACATCGCGACTGCTGAGGCCATGAACTTTGGTATGCGGTGGGGGTTGGATCCGAAGGTGCTCGCAAAGGTCATCAACGTCAGCACGGGGAAATGCTGGCCGAGCGAAGTCAACAACCCGGTGCCTGGTGTTGTGCCGACAGCGCCGGCTAGCCGTGACTACCAAGACGGCTTTGGGATCGGCTTGATGCGCAAGGACTTGCGACTCGCGATCGAGGCAGCCAGAGACAAGGATGCGACGCTGGCCTTGGCCGACGTGGCCACTGATGTATACAAATCAGCAGAAGCCGAGACACGCTGCAAGGGGCGAGATTTCTCCGTCGTTTACCGATGGCTTGGGGGGAAAGAGTAGCCCTTCCACTATTGAGGGTAGACAAGAATCAAAACAGGTATATATATAACCAAACCCGGCATCCAGGGAGATTTGTATAAATGTGTGCAGAATTACTGGTTATCGGACGAGTGGGACCCGGGCTGTGCACGGCCAGCGGGTTGTGGGAGGAGAGAGGTAACTAACTAATCGTCAGCATCGAGAAATCCCGGCTTCTGAGACTTGGCTGACGAGGTCTGCTCGCTTTCCTGGGAGAAACGCCCCCACTTGCAAAAGATCGCCGACGTGGTCTTCTCACCTACATCTATCGGGAAATCCTTGACCTGAAATATTCGCCTTCGGCCGCAATGTCGCGCCGATTTCGACCGCCCTACCTCGGACGCAGAACTGACTGTGGGGCTGTTAGAGCTGGGGGGCTCAGGGTCAAAGGGTGTAGAGATTGTGAGGCGAAACTTTTGGGTCTGAATAAATGTCTTTGTTATCCTTGTTCGAGTAATCGATGGTTATGGAGAACCGTTTACTGTTCATTTCCAATATCCAAATCGAAACAAATTGAATCGTCTCAAGGGACGACTACAATGCTATCAATCGCAGGGACTGACAGTGTGTAAGGTGCGTACCTAGGTATGCAGCTGTTGTAAACACACAGTCGGCCCCCGTTCTACAACTCCCATTAAAATACATACATCCGTAAAACTGCAACGGAATCCGCAGTCTCAATTATTTAACTAAGCAAAACGCAATTCTGCAGCAGCGATATAAAAAGCTAAGCAAGGAACTTCTCATTAGGTCTGGAAGCCACCACCAGGCGGTGTCTGACATGGCATGAAACTTGGGTGCTACCATAGGTCTCCCAACTGCGCGTACTTGGGGACAGTTATTAAATTACCTTAATTCGTATTGTGAAAATAAACCAACAAAAGGCGCTCACAAGGGAGGCGATTCGCACAACCAGAGATGCTCAAAACCACCGAGCTAACCACTGCTAATGATGGTTGATGTTCTTGGATCTGAATCAATGACTAACAATGCCTGACGAGTCACAGCGGGAGTACATTGTAGGGCAGGCGGCTCGGGGTTGGCCAAATCGCCAGCTGAACCGCCGCCCGAAAGGGGGAGTCATTTGGGACATTTGGGGCATTTGAAGAAGCCGCTCCCCTAACCTCTACATACCTACTAGGTAGCTTTCTGACTTTCTCTAAACAAGCCAGCCATCAGCGCATCACCTCATCGTCTCGATGCTAACATGGCCCTGAATATGCTCCCAGGAGAACTCTTGGCTCTCATCTTGCAGGCTGTGGACCACCCCCACGACCTCCTATCGCTCATTAAAGCCTCTGCCTCGTGCTATGGGACCTTTAAGTCATCGCCGCATCTCATCCTCTCATCAGTCGTCCGAAATGCGATCCTCCCCGGCGCCCTCCCTCACGCCCTCGCGGCCATCTTTGTCCCGGTCTCCAATCCTCCACAAGTCCAGCCCTTACAGGCCTTCCTCTCCGAGTATTTCCAGGCACCATCTTCCTCTCCCTTTCCCTTTCCTCCCGACATGGTAG
Source organism: Lasiosphaeriaceae sp. G1095 (assembly GCA_027569635.1). Classification (NCBI taxonomy): domain Eukaryota; kingdom Fungi; phylum Ascomycota; class Sordariomycetes; order Sordariales; family Lasiosphaeriaceae; species Lasiosphaeriaceae sp. G1095. Next base: position 11,046 of record JAPDFK010000357.1, on the reverse strand, counting down.
GCCTGGTTTCACTCTGCAAACTAACCTCGCGAGTCTCTTACTTTATCGACGACTACTCTTCTCGAGCGATGCACGCCTTGGCCACCCAGCCCAATACTAATATCGAAAGCAACCCAACAAGCCTCCCCCCCTTGTCGCTCACGGAACGCACAAGATTCCAGAGAGCCTTCTTTCGATATGAGATCTATTCTCTCGCACTGCCCTCCGACGTCAATCCCCGCCACCAGTCGCTTTTCTCAGCCTCTATGCAGTTTACTCATCTTCTTCGCCAGATGGAGCCATGGGAGGTGGAGGAAATGAGCTGCGTTTACCAGTACTTTGCAAACCTCATCGGGGGGGTTATCGACCGTCTCGAAAACGAAGTTGTAGTAACTGTTCTCACTGCTCCTGGTGCTTGCAGATCTCCTCGGCTGGCTCGCCCTTCGTCCCCAGCCCCCCTCAAGCGCAAAAGAAATCCCGTATCGACAGCAAGAGGATTTATGGACGATGCGATTGTGAATCCTTTAGAGCTAGACGGGGCTGGCGGCCAAAACGGTTTCGACGATGAGGAACTGGTGTTTGTTAGAAACCTCGACCTGACAGACCTAGCCTTGTTTTCCGAGGATGGTAGATACAGGATCCCACGGACCATCAGCTACCTAGCGTCCTTGTGCTCAACGTTTCTCTACCAACTCGCTCTCGCCGATGATCATGGGCGCAAAGACATGATCCAAGAGAACTGCTTCCGCCGCCGGGATTTTCTCCCAGAAGCGATAGGCAAAGCCCCCACCGCCCGTCGCCTGCCTACGAGGACCATTACGCCAGACGAGGTCAAAGACGAACTCAAACACCCAAACTTGGGCTTTTGTTTGTTCAAGCGCCCAGACCGAGATGATTACCTACCAGTCCGAGTCATTTATGGAGACGACTTCTATGGTGTGAGAGAAAGAGCCTATGTTTTCTGGGATGCCGGTAGGATCTCTCGCCCCGCAGCCACTTATAACCTCCGAGAAGCGAGAGAAGTGGTTTCGGATAGACTGGGTCAACTCTTGGGCCGACGGGAGCGTAAAAGCCCGGAGGAGCGTCTGGTAGGCGTTCGCATACCCAGGACGGAGCTGAAGAAGATCGAGCAGAAGTTTGGATGGCCCTAAAGAAAAATGAATAAATGAACTAATGCCACTAGAACTGTTACGGAAATTTTTCTGAGTGGCCGCCTGGGCCCCCCAAGTTGCCCTAACCCAGGCTTGCCAGGCTCAATTGAATGTTCACTGGCGGTACGTACCAACGTAGCCAGTAATAAGATGGCGTCTCCTAACGCGACGTAGGCTGGCTGTACCTGGATTTCATTAATATATCCGCTGCATCTCATTTTCACATGCTTGGGACCGAGGAGCCTTTCAAGAGCCTCATTCGTCCCGCCCCCGATCAAGGTGAATGAACTCCAGCTTTACTGGTTACTGGCTCCCGAGTCCCGACAGGAACCGTTCCGACTAACACTACCCCCAGTGGGGTGGCTATAGTCGCGTTATATGGTAACGATTTGCTCGCCCAATGCCGAATGGAACCTCCGTCAACGGTTTTGCGCCCTTTGAGGGGACTTTACCGACCTTGGTCTTGGTCTTAGCCCAGCTTGGATTTCTTTCAATCCGATGTGGAAATACTGCATGGTATATAACGTGATGTTAACTGCTGTCCACCGCCCACCACCGACCGACCAACCGACCTCGACTGCTACCAGACTAGTGCAGTTTTGGGGCAATCCCGTCTCATGATGGAGTTGATATAATAATTATCTTTGAGCGTAATCTGGTCGGGTTTTCTAGGTCAACCTTTACACCTCATTTCAGTTTTCGCTGAATACTACCTACCTACCTACCTACCTACCTACCTACCTATCATTGCGATTCGGCTTTTTTGGACTCTGTATGGGAGAACGAGTATTCTCTCTTAAATCTCACCTCTGCATCCCCGACCTTTGGTTATCAGACCACCAACCAGCCCGAGGACTTGTTTGGGTCAGCTTTTTGCATAATGGCTGTTCCACGTGACTACGCAGGCTACCCCTCGACGCCTGTCGATCAGGACGCCCTCCGGGCATACTACTACTCTTGCCACGAGGTCACCGTCGAGTGTCCTGTTGCAGCCACTACCCTCGGCTACTTCCCCAACCCAGGCATCAACTACTTTTTTGCCGTCGTCTATGGTCTGGCCATGGTCACCACGTTTGTCTTTGGCGTGTGGAAGAAGACGTGGAGCTACATGGCTTTTGTCACGGCTGGTAGTGCGCTGGAGTTGGCTGGTAGGTTTTTTTTTTTTTTGTCTTCTTTTCATTTTCTGCTTGTTTCTGGTTGACTTTCGCAGAACCAGACGATTTCTCGGTTTGTTAAGATTCCAACTAATAAGAGAAGGAAACGAACACATGGAATGAAAGACAAATAATAGTCGGATAAAGAATTTTTCACTGACCAAAACAAATCAGGCTACGCATCCCGCATTTCCTTGAGCACCAACCCGTGGAATAAGGAGGCCTTTGAGACGCAAATCGTCGCCATCATTTTAGCCCCGACACTCGTGTGCATCTCCATCTACCTGACTCTCAAGCACGTCTGTCTGGCGCTCAACCCGGCCCTGTCGCGCGTCCGCCCGCACCTGTACCCCTTCATCTTCGTGCCGCTCGACGTCTCGTGCCTGCTGGTGCAGGCCATCGGCGGCGCGCTTGCCGCGAGCGCAGGGTACACCAACTACGCGCTGCTGCAGCATGGGAACCGCGCCATCATTGCGGGTATTACCCTGCAGGTTATTGTACTGGCTTTCTTTGGGACTACCGCGATCGATTACTACTTGAGGGTTGGGGCGTGGATCAAAGCCCCGACGCCGGAGAATCCGGTCGACCCGGAGGCGTTGTCGCTGTGGAAGGACAAAAAGTTTCGGGCGTTCATGGGCGCCGTTGCGGGAGCGTATTGTGGGATTTTGATTCGTTGCATTTATCGGTGAGTTCTTGGACTTGGACCCCTTTAAAAAAAAAAAAAAAAAATTTTTTGTTCTTTCTTCATCATTTACTCGAAATACTGACAAACGTTTATTAGGATAGCAGAGATGGCTGGAGGCTGGGGTAATAAGATTATGCAGGACGAGCCATCTTTCATTGTCCTCGAGGGATTGTAAGTCTTTTCCCCACTTCCCACCACTCTCTTCAAGGCTGACAAGTTGCTGTTTGTTAGCATGGTTCTCATCCCGTGTGTTTTGCTGGCCACATTCCCGCCAGGCTTCTTGTTCCCCCAGATGGCTGCCCGTATGTCGGCGGCCAAGGGGGGTTCCAGAACAGGATCATGGTTCAGGAGTGGCAAGAAGCAGTCGGAGAGCAGCACTGTTGAGAAGGGGAAGCAGTCCTCCGGGACACACGAATCGGGCAGTGCCGAAGAGGAGGCTCAGCCGGCAGGAACAAATGGCAGTACCTGATAGCCTACTAGCACAGGGTAAGTCTGTTAAACAATAGGTTGATGACACTACAGCACTAGTAGTATCTTGAGCCCGGCTTTCACAGCGCGGAGTCGACCTTTTTCATTCTCTTATTTACTGGAAATAAATGCTTGACTTCTCTCAAGCCATTTTTTTCATTGACTCAGTCACCAATGGGCCGAATTTCTTTCGAGTGACTCACTCGTCTTGTTGTCCCGAGTCTAGGGTAAACACATCAAAAGCGGCCCTAACACTGAGCACACAGGCCGGAACTGTAGTATCTGTACCCTCGATCACTATCGGAGTGGCCACCTACCTCCTTCTTCTTCCCTTTGACCTTGGTTGTCTTTTACGTCCGGTTTTTTTCATACACGCAGGCAACAATTCAATTAAAATCACCAACCTCGTTTCGGGAACCGACTGATGCTCTTCCTTCTTCGTCACATCCACCACGCTGCTAACACGGCACAGGTACCTAATCACCACAGCGGGTAGGATTGCCATATGCCACATCGGGCTGAATTTGTGTTGATGTTTGTTTTTTGCCGTGAGTCTCGGCGCCAGCATTGCCTGCCTTTTCTCGGCAACCAAACACGAACAAGGAAACATTGTTTCAGCATTGGCATCATTTGACATTCAGTTGTTACACCGTTCGCAGGCTCCAAACAGCATCGGCCAATTATCTGGAACCAAACAATCACCTCAATGGAGAGTCATTTGATCACCCTGCGCCTCCAGACCGACGACCCCTCCATGGCCCCCCTTTGGCAAAGCTTGGATTCTTCATGCCGTGCCTCGCCACAGCTGAAGAGAAGAGATGAAAACAGCAAACTCTAGCAAACTACTCCCGTTCTCCTCGAGCTGTCGCGCCCGGCACCAAGGCTTAGTTACTGATCAGAAATCAGGGCAACGGTCGCGGACCCGGTGAAGAGCGTCTTTCGAGCACCAGCAGTGACAGCCAGATTGCTGGGAGAAGTGGGACTCTCGAGACAGAGCCGCTGCCAGACACAGTCCCCTATCCAGAGTTCGATTCTCCTGAGCCCGATTCTGTATTCGACCCTGACCTAGATCCTAATCCGTGACTCGGACTCAGAATCCGATCCCGCGTTAGGTTCGACCGATTACGGGACCCCGATCCGGAACCAGACCCATCACACCCCCCAGAGGCAATCTACTTCCTTAGCAGCAGCGAGCTGCGTGTTATCTCCGACGCAAATGCAGAGGTTCACGGTGACGTCGACAACGGCGAAGCCAGTCTCGAAGCTGCAAGCCGCGAGCGCGCAGGTGACGGCCTTGGTCTGAATCTCGTTAGCATTGCCGCACTGGCACTAATCATTGGCATCACATATGCCGATGGAAGCAGCGTAGGGGTCGAGATAACACTCTGTCGCGCAGGGAGCTACGGAGTGCGGCGGCCACTGGGGCGTCCATGGGCCCAATGATCTAATATCACGCCAGCGGGGACTCTGTTAGGCTTCGTGGGGCGACGAGGGCGCAACAATTGCTGATTCCGACGAGCCAGGCTTGTTGCCCGTTGAAGAGGAGGAGAGAATCCCAGTTGAATATCTGGAGGCTGAGGGCAATACTAGACTAGCGGTATTGAAATGGAGCTGTCCCCATACGACAGCGAGCCATTCCCATTGGGAACTGTGTGCTTCCGGGAAAACTGTGCAGAGTTTCCTTACTGATTGACGTAAGCCTGGAAACGATGGCACCGTCTCCCCAGTGTGTATAGACCCCTCCGCACCCGCTAAGAGCTCATTCACCCAACATCATGTCACCGAACATCATGCCTCTTCATCTATTCATCTATTCTCTGGCTACAGTTTCAGGAAAGGTCACAAGACAATTGCTTGGAGACAGCTATTGTTTCAAGCACCGTAAACTGCAGCTGATGGAGGTTGGGAAGAGAGCTGGCAGCACGTGGACATGCAGAACCTGAACACCTACAAATAGCCCTGTACCTGCCCCCAACCACAATCCACCACCATTCACTCTCTATTCCGTTACGACTTCACGACCTAGATTTTGAACTATCACCGAGCATTACATCTCTCACAATATCACACCAGCCCTCTGTAATCATACCATGCCTCCTCTTCGAGCGTCTGAGGGTGTGAGGGAAGTTCTCGCCCTCCCCCAATTGCAACCCTCAGAATCCCGAGCCTCGATCGTTGAGAGAATCCGAAAAAACCCCTGCTTGTCATTGTTCAAATTTGGTATCGGTCAAATCCGACAAATTTGCGCCTTCGAGCTGGGCCCCATCCCCGATCAATTGCCTGAGAAAAGACTCATTGGGGAATTAACGTCGCAAGCTCAACTTGCCATCCTCTACCGCCGTGCATTCCTGCATAACGAGATCCTGGAGCTTGGTGGTTATCTTGCTCAACTGGGCTCACAGGTTACTGCTGTTCACTTTTACGATGACCGGTATGACGAAATGGACTCGGACGGATTGCGTGGAGCAACAAATATTCCCCACGGAGTGCAAGTCTTTACCTACCGGTACCTACCTCATCTGCTCCCACCGCTGGGGCAATCCGAGACGTTGAAAATCATGAGACAAGCCTTTGTCTACGCGGCAGGACCAAATTTCCCGATTCGTTGGTACATGGAGAAGGCGGAACCTGCGGCGATTCTCTGGGAGGATGATTTGTACAACACTCACGTGGATAACCATGATCCAGGCTGCTGCTTCGCTGGATGGTCAAGTACGCCACGGGCACCAGTATGTAAGGATACTCCGCCTCTTTATAGGTGAGTGGACGATTCTGGTTGATCATGATCTTCGTTATGAAATGTAGGGTGAACTGACTCTTGCTCTCGCAGGGAGGTTCCCGAATGCGGCTATCACAAAGAGTTTCATTGCCGGGGATACGTCAAGTTCTGCTTGGATAGAGACAACGACTTGGACGGTGTATATCGACAGGTCGCCCCTAACTCGTCGGTCCTGTTGGTCCGAAAGGACCTCGTGAAAGACATTTTGAAGCCTCCTTCGGAGCAAGTTGCTTAGGTTTCGAGTGCATCGAAGCTGAGGCAGAGCGAGTGGGGGGTTTTTTTTTGGGGAGGGCAGGGAAGAAGCCAGCAATGCCTTAGGGGTCGATGTCAACTTCCGCTTTACTTTTTTCTTTCCTGCCTTGGTTTTTTTCTCTTTCTTTTCTGGGCCCCCTTTCATTTTCTTTGCCCGTCAATTGCTGGGCATAACGCCCACAAAATACATCATTTTTGGTATTCTTCTGGACTTTCTACACCCCAGGTAGAGAGTGCTAGCTCTTCAGAGTTTCATAGAACAATACAACCCCTCTGTTGAAGGCGCACCTTAGAACTAGTGATTCATGTTAATAACTAACACCCGGGGGTCCTGGCAAGGGGTTGCTAGGCACTGCGAGCTCAGGCCCATGGGAAGTAATAATGCCCTCCCTGAGTCGCTTCCAGGTTCTCACATCCTACTATGGATTATATAAGCCTCTGCCGCGTCAGCCCTCAGGAAATAATAACCCTGCGGCCAGGTCCCCCCACTTGGAGGGTTATCACATAATACAGGCTGCTGCTTTGCTGGACAGCCGAATGCGCTTGGCTCATCCAAGTATAGTGGGAATAGTATCAAGTGGAATATTCTTGACCATCAATGGTGACTATAGCCCGGCAATTTGAACTGACCTTCTATTACATAGGGAGTCGCACAGTCAGGACCTTATCTACAAGGGGTTTCTTGCTCTGGGTGTGTTTAGTTCTGCTTGGAGAGCCGAAATGACTTGGACCACCACCCATTCACCCGGAACTCGTCAATCCTGTTTGCTCAAGCAGACCGTTGACGTTCTCCTTTATAATTTGAAATTCTCTCGTTCGAGGCGGGTTGCTAAAGGAAGAGAGAACGGAATTGGGATACTTCTGGGAGGTATATGAAATAACGAGGAGGACATGCAGTATTATACGGAGTACTCGGCAACTGTGCATGATGACAAGACCGGCTTATATGTCTCTTGAACACTGAGGCCAACTCATCCTTTTCCGTTTTTCCCTACCTCCCTCCTTTTTTTCGAACCCCTTATTTACATCTTTCATTCATTCCTTCTTTCTTCCTTCCTTGATACCTGCAACATTCGATACCTACCTTTTCACATGGGTTTTCCACACACTCCAAGTAGAGAATGCTGGCTCTTCGTCATTTTATAATTAGAACAAAACAAACCCTCCACAGATCGTCGGAAGGTGCAGTGAGGTTTCCGTGACCGCTTGCATCATTGCATGGGGATTGGTTCAGAGAAAATAATTACCGAATTAATTAGCCCATGTTTCTTTTTTTCTCTTTTTCATTGCGGCGCGGCAATCTGTAATAAAAGCATCGGTGCCTAAATCCTGGTAAAATTCCTAGTGTAGGTTAGGTACCTTAGCAACTTAGGTTTGTAGGCAGGTACATGCACACACGCCTAGGTACGTAGTTCCTAAGTTATTATTATTAGTATGATCATGATGTTGAGCTATGGGGGGCCCTCGCAGGGGTTATCAAGGCACTAGGAGCTCAGGGGTAATTAATTCCATCCTTCCATCCTTCCAGCCTGCCATCCTGCTATCCTCCCAGAATTCGCAAGGTGCGGATTATCTTAGCCCCTACTTGACACGTCAGCCCCGCGCTGGTTTTGGCGGTATTGCCCCCCCACTCGGAACTTTTTGTCTTTTGCCTGCACAACACGAACCCTAATTACATGTACATCCCTTACCATACCGCCAAGCGATTCCAGACAGTCACATGGGGCGCCTCAGCCGTGGGTGTCTGCGCTGCCGACAGCGTCGAGTCCGCTGCGACGAGGGGCGACCGTCATGCCAGCGCTGCATCAAGCGCGACGAGGTCTGCGAGGGGTACCGTGACGAATCGACCCTCGTCTTCCGCAACGAGACGGGCAGAGTGATCGAGCAGGCGCGCGCATCGCAAGCCGTGTCGCCGTCAAGCTCACAGGCTTCCTCGCATGCCTCCGCCCCAAAGCGCAGCAGATCCGTTGGCGCGAACGCCACTTCTCGGGTGCCGAACCCAGACTTTGACTTTTCCGCGCTGACTGCCGATGAGGCTTCGGGCATCACCTTGAGCAATCGCCATCCTTGGCTAATGGGAGGTCTGCCGGAACAACTTCAACCCCCCGTGGAGGAACAGGCCGTGGACCAGTTTATGGACAAATACGTCATCTACCCTTGCAATCAGACATCTTCTCCTGGCTTCCTCGAGCATCTCCCTTGCATGTTCAAGGAGGTGAACGTCGAGGGCCGGTTTGCTCTGCGCTTGGCTGTCAGAGCTGCAGCATACGCAGACGTCTCGAAAGACCAGGAAAACAACGCCCTCGCGGTCAAGGCACTGCAATGCTACGGGAGGGCACTCAAAGCTTTGGGGGAGTCGCTCTCAACGCCGGGGAAAGTGCCAGATGACTACGATCTGATGACGGTGGTTGTGCTGGATATCTTCGAGGTACATATTTACTATGATCTGAGATACCCTATAGTTCTTGACTGACTGACTGACTTACTCCCTCAGACCTTGTATGCGCCTGGTCAAGTTAGAAAGGGATCCCACGTGCAAGGAATGGCGCAGATTCTCCGTTTGCGCGGCAGCGATTTGGTCTACAGCCCGCGTGGCTGGAGTCTCTTTCGACTTGCAAACCACAGAATTGTAAGCACCCTGAGATCCCGTCACCCCCTTTTCCCCGCTGACACCATGAAGCAAATGCAACAGCTGGCGTACAACCTGTCGCAATTCGCCACACCAGACTGGTTCGACCAGCTCCATGACGGCGAGCCCTTTGTCCGCATGGAGAAAAATGCCCGCGAAATCAGTGAGACGTGTAAGAGGGCCGAGACCTTGCTAAACCTCACCAATGCTGGAGAGCTGCCAGCTTCCAGGGTTGTCGACATGGTTAAAGAGCTGCATTCTTTGGACCAGGCAGCAGTTAGCTGGCGGCAGACATCGCAGTGGTGCTTCACCAGCTTCGCCGTCTCGGAACGACCAGAGCTCCTCCCAGTAACGCAGGGTATCACCGACACGATCCAACTGCATTCGGATATGTGGATGGCCTACGAGTGGAACTATCACAGGACTGCGCGGATCATCTTCCTACAACAAATACTGCAATGCGCCCAGGCTGGTCTTAATATCCCTGACCTACAAGATCCCGAGGAGCAGACGCTGAGCCAAACGATTGTCGAGTGCGCCTCCACGATTCAATGGCTAGCCGATGAGTGTTTCTCAACCGTTCCCCAATCCCTCGGCCACATTAATAACATGGGTCGGCTCCTGAATACCAACGACGGCCTATCTAGTATTGGCGCCATCGGCGGGTACCTGCTTCTGTGGCCGGTCCGCATCATCAAGGCTGATCACTACGCGACAAGCTTGGGGCAAAAGGAACGCGCATGTAGGGTATTTGAAAAAATCCGCGAGTATACGGGAATGAAAGACTTGCTAGGCGACAAGAGCATCATCTAAGAAGGATCGCCTGGGACCCCGGTACGGTACATCACGATAAAGTTTGCCCAGACTTACTTCCTCAAACCCAGGACAGTTTCCTCTAGCTCCGCTCCATCCGCCAACTTGATCTTCTCGGCACCAACCATCACAAACACAACCCGACATGTCTCCTCCGTCCTGTTGATCCACTGATGATTCACACCACCCTGAATGATAAACTCGCCCGCCTTCACCGTCTTCTCCTCCCCACTGTCAAGCTTGACCACGATCTCGCCACTCATCACAATGGCGTAGTCTAGGCTTAACGTGCGGTGCATAGGCACGCTGAAACTCGGCGGGATGTTGCTGACGCAGAATACAACGCCGTTGGGCGGGCAGCGGGGGATCATGTTGGCGTATTTTTGCGTCGGCTCGAGGTTGTTGACCGGTACAGCATTGCGCACATCGAATACAGCGAACGAGGAGCCTGTTGGTCCCATGGGTTGGAATAGTGGCGCTTCATGGTCGGAGCCGAAGATGGACGTTCCTGCTGCGTCATGCGTCGTGACTACGACACGCGGGTTGGAGCTGGGGGATGGCGAAGACATTCTGGAGACTGTGCGAAGGAATTTGTGATGAGTGGGGTTGAAGCGCTTGAAGGGAGAGCTCGTCTGTGTCTAGTCGTGCGGAGATTGGCAGAAGTACCTTGGACGTTGGAATAGGGGCGAGTGTGTTTTGTTACTAGTCTCTCAAAGACTTGTTGAAAAATATAGAACTTGGTAGTTGGATACAGTTAAAGATGGATAGTTGAGAGTTGTGGTGATGGTTGAGAGTGGTTCAAGGTTATTCTGCTGAATCCAAATTGTCTTTTTCCATCAGCGATTCGGCCATCTTTATATACAATTTGAACGCTCGTCTATTCTCCCAAAAGCAAGCTTCAAAACGAGACTCGGACTCATGCTATAGAGCTTCTGAATGCGGAAACTTGGACGAGGCCTGATAAAGCCGGTCCGGGGGGGGGGGGGGGGGGGGGTTGCCCTGACCCCCGGCAAAAATAACGTCATGCACACAGTCACACACAAGGTGCAATGCACTGCACCGCCACAGGGTAGGGTGAGTATGAGAAGAGAGGATGGATATCTTTTTTTCTCCTTTGGGATGGATAATCCTTACCA
>JAPDFK010000356.1:0-47244 GCA_027569635.1 Lasiosphaeriaceae sp. G1095 | reverse complement strand
AAACAAAAAAAAAAAAAAAAAAAATAAAAAAAAAATAAAAAATAAAAAAAAAAAAAACATAAATAAAAAAATAAAACTTTTAAAAAATATATATTATAAAATATATTTAACTATATTAAAAAATAAAATAAAATAATTTTATTATAATTATATTATTAAAAAAAACTTTTTTTTTAATTAAATAATATAATAAACTAAATAATTTTTTATATAATTAAAAACTAGCGATTTTATTTATAAAAATAATAATTTATTATTTTTTAATAAATTATAATAGCTAACTTAAATAAAACTTTATTAAAGAATTTTAAAATTATAATTATATAATTATAAAAAATTTATAAAGAACTATTAAATAATTATTAAAACAATTATAACTTTATAAAGTAATTAATTAATATTTATTAAAGCGTTAAAATTTATATACTAATTAATATTAAGCTAATAATTACTTTTAAAAGTGTTATTTCTAACTTATAAAATATAATTAACATTTACTTATAATATTACAAATAAATCCTTAAATAGTACTATATTATTTAAAATCCCTATTATTATAACTTTAATAATAATAAAGGAAATAAATAATATTAAATTAACTAATAATATAAAAGTAATAACTAATTTAATAGTAAAAATAATAATTAAGGAAATTACTATAATAATAGTAGATTTTAACAACCATTTAAACCTTTTAGTAGTAATAATAGTTATAATAATAATAACGTTAAAAAGTGCTTTGTATATAAAAAATAAAGCTATTAGTTTATAAAGTACTTAATTTTTAAGCACTAATTAAAATAATAATAATAAAAACGCTATATATAAAAATATAATAATAAAAATAATAATTTTATAATATTCTTAATTAATTATAAAAGTATTAATATTAATAGCTTTAAAACTAAAATTAAAACTAATATTGTTGGATTGACAGGGTTAATCACGTTAGTCAACAACTATCGTGATAGGTGGTTTGGTTAGCCACGTAGTAGTAGCCAGTGGGTTGTGTGGTGGTTGCATTAATCTATCTTGTTCTTCGTAAGAAAAAGGATCCTAACTAGGTTAATAGGAAGCCTTTTAATGTGGCCGATCCATATAGGTCCCTGTGGTCCCTATAGTTACGTAATAGCTACCCCTTTTACCTTCTCAATGCTCTATGCCCTTTAAAGGGCCATTATTCCCACACTGGTAGTCTCTCTTTTATGCTGTGTTTTCGTCGTTATTGTTATAAACCTTATAATTACGTTTAACTTACCCTTGTATGCGCATCGTTATTGTGTTCGTATTGATAAGGGTTTGCAATGCTTTGTTTGGTCCTATTTTGGTTATAGCATTGGCCGAGTTGTTGTTTCTATGGATCCAACGGACCTTGAAGATTTCCTATCTTTTGTATGCTTGCTGTAGGCTTATAATGTTGATTATAAGCCGCTTTTCTTTTGTAGTTCCGAGCTTTATAAGACACTTGTATAGGGAGAACGAGTTGGTATAAATAATGATAGGAATTTTCTTAATATTTAATTTGGCTAGGATTATACTAATTATAGTGTTGAAAGTAATTGTTGCATTAACGCTATTAGTTATTACGTAGATTTTAAAAGCTAGAACGCTACGAATAACCTGCTTGTATTTAGTGGAAGACTAATAAATTAGGTTGCTAATTATCGTAAACTCGCCGTTATATAGCTTTTTATTTGCTAAGAAAATTGTAAAGCTAATTTATAAGCTTAGGTTTTTGTTATTAGCGAATAAGCTGTTAGCGAAAACGAACAATTTTGTTATTAAGAGATTTATTAGAATAAAAGTAAAGTTGTAGTTAAGATTTTTTATTTGCTATTGGATTCGTTTATTTATCCTAGTAATGTCTTTTTTTTTAGGTTTTTTATATTATATTATAGTAAATAGGTTGAATATTGCTTTGGGTTGGCAGATGGAAGTAATGTATGTGCTATGCGTACGTTGCTTGACGTATTTTTGAAGGGTGGTAACTTTTTGAAGCTTTTCGCTTTGCTTTTTTTGTTGTAAAGTGAGGTTTTTGCTGTTATAAGCTAAGATGTAGCTATTGAAGATTATTGGGTTCTTTAGGATTAGCAATTCTTTTAGCTTAACTATAAATTTAGCTTTTTTAAGCTTATTATTTTTTAATATTTTGAATTCTATATTATTTAATTTAATTGTATTGTTAGTTTGTATACTAATTATTGCAAAGTGCTTTAAGTTAAACGCTATAATTAGTAAGTAAAGGTTGTAAATAGAAGTTATTATATTTAGTTGTTTCTAGTAGTGCTTAAAATAAATTGCTTACTAGTATGTTCTTGCTTTAGTAATGCTATATAATAGTTGAATTACCTTTATAATTGTTCTTTTAAAGTATAGATAGCGGATTTCCTTAAAGAGTTATATTAGAATTATTTGTTATAGCAGGGTTTTCGATTAGGTATATGCTTATATAATATTTTAAAATTATAACTTTATTCTTTAAAGTAAAAGAAAGGGTGTAAAAACGATAATAATTTGCTAATTAGCCTGCTAAATTGTTAGGCTTTGCATAAGGATTATCTTTTTATTTTCGTTATTGTAACTTTGAATAATAAAGTGTGACTTTTTATAGGATATATTGGTAGCTTTACTTTTAATTTCTTTTATTAGGCGTAACTTAAAAATGTATATATTGTTATATTTTTTAGGGTTGTACTATTTAAATTTAAATACTCCTTTTAAAATAAGGGCGTTAACTTCCTTTTTATTGGATTGCTTGAATAGTTCGTTTGCAATTGTAATTTTTTCTTTTTTTTAAAGTTGAATTGTTAAGTTATAGTTAGTTTGTTTTTTCGCTATTATATACGCTATTGTAAGGGTAACTTTTTTAGTTATAGTGATATTGGTATTGGGGGTTTGGATTTTAGGCTTGTTTTTAAAGTTAGGAGGCTGTTTGCGTTGTTTTGGGGCTGGGGGTGCTTTCTTTAGTAGCGCTTAGTTATTGTTGTTATTGCAGTTGGGGGCATAGTTAAAGTTGTAATTAATTTTGGTATTTGGAATAATTGTAGTTTTGTTTTAATAGTATAGCTTAATTGTTATAACTTAGAAATTGGTTGGTTTTCTATTAATTTTAATTATGTAGGTTTTTTCGTTTTGTACGAGTAGAATATATAGTTTAGTTTATCTTTATACTTTTTACTATATTTTAACTTTGCTTTAAAATAGAAGGTTGAGGGTTACGAGAGTACTTGGACTATTCTAGGTAGCGAAGGCTTTATTAATTTAACGTTTAGCTTTAGCCTTTTGTATTTCGGTTATTGCTTTGCATATAGTATTTGCGCGCATTTTAATAAATAATAACGGTAATAATAAAAAGGATATATATAAATAGGTTTTAAAAATAAGTAATGTAAAAACTAGTTTATTAAGGCTAGTAGTATTGTTTACTGCTTTTGTAGCTATTTGTAAGACTTAGTTTAGCGTTATACTAGTACTTTGTAAGTTTGCTAAGATGATTTTATATGTACGTTGTAATAGTTTATAGTAACGCTTTAGCTTGCTTATTAAATTGTAAGCTTTAATAAGGACTTTTTTAATAGTAATTGCTATTATTTTAGCGTTATTATAAAACTTTATTATTATAAAGTTAATATTAACGTTAATAACGATAATATTAAATAATTTAATATATATATTAATTTATATAGTTTAAATAATATTTTAAATAGCTTTTGTTATTATATTATAAAAGAATTATATTATTTAAAAAGTAATTGCTTTGTTAATAATATAAATAGTAGGCTTTCTGCTAATATATATAACATTTGCAAGAACTTAGTAATTAAAGTTAATATTATTACGGATTGTAAATTAGAATTAGTTAAGCGGGTTATTATATATTTAATATTAATAATAAAACTTTATAATTTTTTCTATAACATTTTAGTTAAGCTTGTTATAGTTAGCGTAAATAAATACTTTATATAAACGTTTAATTAAAGGGTAGTTGAATTATTAATGTAGTTAGTATAACTTAATTTTTATTATATTATACTAAGTTATAGTTTTTTTGGGTTCGTTTAGTAAAAGGAATAAGTAACTCTATTTGCAAATAATTAGGTAGCCTTTTTTTTTATATATAATAATATTAAAAATATTATTAAAGTAAACGCTATGCTTATTTATATTTAAAAGGTAGAGTAAAAATAGAATATTCGCTTGTACAATCTAGAAGTTAAAAATGCTAAATAAAGTTTTTATAGTAATGGTGCTAAAAAAAATACTTTCGGGGTTATTACCAAATTGCACTTGGTAATTATTAGCTATTAAGAGGTTAATTTTCGTGTTTAGGATCTTCTTTTATAATATTTAAACTTAATTTTTGCTAACCGTTAATATTTTAGCTGCTCCTATATTAAATATAATTCTTTGGAAAATTTTTGTATTATAGTAGCTTTTAAAATAGAAAATATACGTAAGTTTGTTAGAAGTTTATTATTTAAAAATGTTAACTTTTATAATAATATAAACAATTATTTAGTTATTTAAAATAATAGCAATTGCATTTCTATTAATTATATAGTAGAATATATAAAAGCTTTTAAATAATATATTTAAGCTTAATTTCTATTAGCTATATTAAATATTAAATTTGCTAATGTTAATTTTAATTTTAGCTTTAAAGCTATTAATATTAATACTTTTATAATTAATTAGGAATATTGCAAAATTGTTATTTCTATTATTATATTTTTATATATAGCGCTTTTATTGCTATTATTTTAATTAGCGTTTAAAAATTAGGTGCTTTATAGATTAATAGCTTTGTTTTTTGTATATAAAGTATTTTTTAACATTATTGCTATTGTAATTATTGTTGTTGCTAAAAAGTTTGAATAGTTGCTAAAATCCGCCGCTACTATAGTAGTTTTTTTAGTTACTATTTCTACTATTAAATTAGTTGCTGCCTTTATATTATCGGTTAACCTAGTATTGCTTGTTTCCGTTATTATTATTAGGGTTGTAATAATAGGGATTTTAAACAGTATAGTATTGTCTAGGGATTTATTTGTAGTATTACAAGTAGATATTAATTGTATTCTGCAAGTTAAAAGCAATACTTTTGAAGGTAGTTGTTAGCTTAATAATAACTAGTATACAAGCTTTAACGCTTTAGTAAACATTAATTAACTATTTTACAAAATTGTAATTGTTTTGGTAATTGTTTAATAGTTCTTTATAAATCTTCTATAGTTATATAATTATAGTTTTAAGGTTCTTTAATAAGGTTTTGTTTAGGTTAGCTACTATAATTTATTAAAAAGTAATAAACTGTTATTTTTGCAAATAAAGCTGCTAGTTCTTAACTATATAAAAGAATTGTTTAGTTTATTATATTATTTAATTAAAAAAAAGGCTTTTTTTAATAATATAATTATAATAAAATTGCTTTGCTTTATCTTTTAATATAGTTAAATATACTTTATAATATATATTTTGCAAAACTTTTGCTTTTTTATAAAAGTTTTAGAAAATTTTAATTTTTATATTTAATATATTATAAAGCTTGCTATTAAACTTTTTATTATTATTATATAGCTTATTTAAGTTAGTTAGAACTTTTACTATAATATTAATTATAAGGATCTTTATACTATACTTAAGTATAATGTTTAGGATTTTTAAGATTTTAATTTCAAGGGTTTTAAGGGTTTTAAGCTAAACTATTAAAAGATTGCCGCTATCGTTATTAATAACGTCTTTTCCTTTTCCTTTACTCTCCTCTTTTTTATTTTTAATAGTATTTAGGTTATAGTATAACTTAAATTTATTTCCTTATATAACAATATATTCGCTAAGCTTTTACTTTAACTATTTAGAAAACTTATTAGTATTTACTAAGTTATAAAGCTAGGCTAAAATAATGCTATTGCTATTAAAATAAATATTATAGTTATTAAGGAAGTGTTTAAAGGTTATATAAAAAGTTTTGTTAAAATCTTTAAAAATGTTTTTATTCCAATTTTAAAAGTCTTTTTTAAACTAAATAAAAAGCATTTTATTAGTAAATTCATTATTTTTATAAATATTAAAATAATTAATTAAGTAAATATTTAAGCGCTTTAGTTTGCGCTAGTTCTTATTATTAAGGTTAAAGTCTTTGCCTTCCTAAATAGGGTTTGTAATGCTAGCGATTTTAAGGTTGTTACGTAAAGTTACTATATTGTCTTTGTATTAGGATGTCTTTGTTTTATGTAAATGTAGTAATAGAGGGGTAGGTTGATGGAAGGGTTAGGTAGATAGAGGGGTTTTTTGTGGTAATTGAGAGGTTGTAAAGCTACGATTGCGGTTGCGATTGCTTTAGTTGAAATGCGTAATAGACGTAGGTAGCTAATTATAGCGAGGTATACCTTCTTTTTAACTGCCCTTAAGGCCTTCGTTTTGCTATTTCCTTTAAGGGTTTTACGTGCTTAGAAAAAGCTTGCTCGCGTACGCCGTTACGATGCTATTAGGGCTTTCTACATGTAAGTAGTGCCCTTCCCGTATTGAAATACATACTGCTTCCTATTTAACAATTGTAATTACTTAGTAGTAAATTACGGTCGTTGCTGTTACTAGATCTTTGCTGCTCTATAGTCAAACTATATTAGGTTAACTATTAATTAGTATTGGATTGACAGGGTTAATTACGTTAGTTAATAACTATTGCGATAAGTAGTTTAGTTAACTACATAGTGGTAGCTAGTAGGTTATATAGTAATTGCATTAATCTATCTTGTTTTTCATAAGAAGAAGGATCCTAACTAGGTTGATAGGAAGCCTTTTAATGTGGCTGATCTATGTAGGTCCCTGTAGTCCCTATAGTTACGTGATGGCTACTTCTTTTACCTTCTCAATGCTCTATGCCCCTCAAAGGGCCATTATTCCCACAATTATTATTATTAAAGTTAATATTAATTTTATAATAGTAAAATTTTATAACAACGCTAAAATAATAGTAATTATTATTAAAAAAGTCCTTATTAAAACTTGTAATTTAATAAGTAAGTTAAAGCGTTATTATAAACTATTATAACGTATATATAAAGTTATTTTAGTAAATTTGTAAAATATTAGTATAATATTAAGCTAAATTTTATAAATAGTTATAAAAGTAATAAATAATATTATTAACTTTAATAAATTAGTTTTTATATTACTTATTTTTAAAACTTATTTACGTATATTTTTTTTATTATTACTATTATTATTTCTTAAAATGCGTGCAAATACTATATATAAAATAATAGCTAAAATGCAAAAAATTAAAACTAAACGTTAAATTAATAAAGCCCTCACTACTTAAAATAGTTTAAATACCCTTACAACTTTTAACCTTTTACTTTAAAATAAAATTAAAATATAATAGGAAATACAAAAATAAACTAGACTATACATTCTATTTGTATAAAATAAAAAAACTTATATAGTTAAAATTAACAAAAAACTAACTAATTTCCAAATTATAATAATTAAACTATATTATTAAAATAAAACTATAATCATTCTAAATACTAAAATTAATTACAACTTTAACTATACTTCTAATTATAATAATAATAATAACTAAACACTACTAAAAAAAGCACTTTTAACTTTAAAATAATGCAAACAGCCTTTTAACTCCAAAAATAAACCTAAAATTTAAACTTTTAATACTAATATTATTATAACTACAAAAGTTACCTTTATAATAGCGTATATAATAATAAAAAAACAAACTAATTATAATTTAATAATTTAACTTTAAAAAAAAAAAATTATAATTGCAAGCAAATTATTTAAATAGTTTAATAAAAAAAAAGTTAACGCTTTTATTTTAAAAAAAATATTTAAATTTAAATAATATAACTTTAAAAAGTATAATAATATATATATTTTTAAATTATGCTTAATAAAAAAAATTAAAAGCAAAGCTATTAATATATTTTATAAAAAGTTATACTTTATTATTTAAAATTATAATAACGAAAATAAAAAGGTAATTTTTATATAAAGCTTAACAATTTAGTAAGCTAATTAGCAAATTATTATTACTTTCACACCTTTTTTTTTATTTTAAAAAATAAAGTTATAACTTTAAAATATTATATAAGTATATACCTAATTAAAAACTTTACTATAATAAATAATTTTAGTATAACTTTTTAAAGAAATCTGCTATTTGCACTTTAAAAAAACAATTATAAAAATTATTTAACTATTATATAATATTGCTAAAGTAAGAATATACTAATAAATAATTTATTTTAAATACTATTAAAAGCAATTAAATATAACAACTTTTACTTATAACCTTTATTTATTAATTATAATACTTAATTTAAAATACTTTATAATAATTAATATACAAACTAATAATATAATTAAACTAAACGATATAAAATTTAAAGTATTAAAAAATAATAAGCTTAAAAAAATTAAATTTATAATTAAGCTAAAAGAACTACTAACTTTAAAAAACCTAATAATCTTTAATAGTTATATTTTAACTTATAATAGCGAAAACTTTATTTTATAATAAAAAAAGTAAAGCAAAAAGCTTTAAAAAGTTATTATTTTTCAAAAATATATTAAGTAACATACATGTAGCATATATATTGCTTTTATTTACTAACTTGAAGTAATATTTAACTTATTTACTATAGTATAATATAAAAAACCTAAAAAAAAAAACATTATCAAAATAAATAAACAAATCTAATAGCAAATAAAGAATTTTAACTATAGCTTTACTTTTATTCTAATAAATCTTTTAACAATAAAGTTATTTGTTTTTACTAACAGCTTATTCGCTAACAACAAAAACCTAAGCTTATAAATTAGCTTTATAATCTTTTTAATGAACGAAAAGCTATATAATAGCAAGTTTATAATAATTAACAACTTAATTTATTAATTTTCTACTAAATGCAAATAAGTTACTTATAATGTTCTAGCTTTTAAAATTTACACAATAGCTAATAGCGTTAATGCAATAATTACTTTTTATACTATAATTAATATAATTTTAGCTAAGTTGAATATTAAGAAAATTTCTATTATTATTTGCACTAACTCGTTCTCCCTATATAAATATTTTATAAAGCTTAGAACTATGAAAGAAAAGCAGCTTATAATCGATATTATAAGCTTATAGTAAGCGTATAAAACACAAAAAATCTTCGAAGTCCATTAGATCTATAAAAACAATAACCTAACTAATACTATAACTAAAGCAGAACCAAACAAAGTACTACAAACCCTTATTAATATGAACACAATAATAATACACGTACAAAGGTAAGTTAAGCGTAATTATAAAGTTCATAATAATAACGACGAAAGCATGATATAAAAGAAAAACTACTAGTATAGGAATAGTAGCCCTTTAAGGGGCATAGAGCATTAAGAAAGTAAAAGGGGTAGCCATTACATAACCACAAGGACCACAAGGACCTACATAGATTGGCTACATCAAAAGGCTTCCTATCAACCTAGTTAGGATCCTTCTTCTTCCCTAAATAAGATAGATCAATGCAACCACCACATAACCTACTATCACGTGTGATGGGGGCTCCCGAAGAGCACCCAAACTGCTGCCCTACACCGCCAACGCAGGGAAGGCCAGGCGCGCACGCATTAGAGCGCTGTACGCGCGGGAGAGCTCTAGAACATAGATATAGACAATGAATAAGAAGACTTCTTTTACGCTTAATTTAACTAATACCGTTGTATCTAACAATTAATAATCTAATTCACCGCTTGCGCACCTCTTGTAAGCATACGTACATCGAGTTTAGTCAATTAAGCTACTTGAAAATGTTAACGAACAGCAAAATCACCTTTTTAGGGCTGCAATACTAGTCCTAATAGAGCAACAACTTTATTTAATAAGCAAAGGATTTTAATTTTTGGAACTATATTAATCCCAAAAAGCCTATACTAATACCTTTTTTAATAAAGCTTCGGCAGCCCCTAATTAGCAACTTCCTAAAGTTAGGAAAAGCCCTTATACCGCTAGCTCCGCGTATTGTTATAAGAAGTACAGGAATACTAAATACAAGTACTATTAATATAGGAAGCCACTCCTTTAACAATAACCCTAACGCATACGGCATAAGCAGCCCTGCACTAGCAGCTACCGTTAATAACTTATTAGCCAAAAACCTTGCCCTATAGGCAGCAGCCTAAGAAGTATATAAGGAAGAGAAGAAGGACTGGGAAATGTTTACGAAAGCTAAGAAAAAGCTTATGAACTAGGCTATAAAGTCTATTAACCCAAACATTATTAAAACAAAGCTTTTATATACTAAAAATCTCTATTAATAGTATAAAACGCTTACAACAATATCTACCCTATACAAAACCTAGCGTTCAATCGACTTATAAAAAAGCTATTAACAATATTATTAAAGCTTTTTAAAGTATATTAAAAAGCTTAACAAATAGGGAAATAGTTAAAAGTTGCTTATAAATATAAGTATTAAATATAAAATAATTAAAACTTAATCTTTAAAAACCTAATTTAACAACCTAATCCAAACTATACAACAAGCCCTTATAACGTTAGAATAAAGCATAAATATTAGTTTAAACTAGAAAGCAACTATTTAAAACAGTTTTATTATATATATATAGCTTGTAACAAAGCTTAAAGCGTACTTTGCTTGCGTATAAAAGCCAACTAGAAAAGGCTTTAAAGCAGGGTTCCTAAGCTTACACAAGTAAAAAGTAAACCCTATTAACGTTAACGACAATAGCCCTAAGCAAGCAAAGGAGCCCAAAAACCTTCTTTTATATACCCGCGCATAAAGTAGAAGCTTTAGAAAAGGCTTTGTACGAAGCTCTTACAATTAAAGCTAAAAAAATAAACATTAAAAAATAAATTCTAAAAGCATACGCAAAACCTATAAAGTATATCTTATAAAGCACAATATTACCAACTATTATTATATATTCAAATACTTATAGCTTAACGGGTTTAAGCTTAACTATAGTATTAAAACGCTTATAGCTATACACATTAAAAACAATAATAACCTCGCTAAAAAGGTGCTAAAAGTACAAAAGCAAGCAAAAGAGGGCCCCAAAAAGCAGGCCAAACATTAACTAGCCAACTAAAAAAAGGTTACGCATGCGTATTTCCTTATAGTTAAAAAAGCTGCTTTTAATACTATTATCTACTTTTTTAAAAATGTAGCAATCTTTAACTTTAGTATTATTATTTACATCTTTAATAAACTCTCTTGTTTCCTCAACTATAAGCACGCGCTGCCTAGTAATTGCGTATATATAAAAGATTTAACTATACCAATCCTTAGCTATAATAATATTAATATACAATTATGTAATTAACAAAGTATATTATATATATACTTATAAAATGCAGCTTACTATAAAGGCTTTGCATACAACTTAATTTCCTTATAGTAGCTTAAAAAGCTTAAGTACTATTAAAATAACAAACTATTTAATAGTTATTTACACTAGAAGGATAATTCCAAAATATGCAAACTTATAAATAAATTTAACTAATTTATTATTAAAAACCTACTAGCTATAATATAAAGTACGTTTATTACGTACTATAAAAAGCTTAATAGCTATACTAAACGCCTACCTTTTAATAGCTTAATAAAGATATAGCATTTATAGTTTAATTATTCTAGCTTTAAAATAATTATTTATATTATAAGTATAAAGTTTAGCGTATATATTAAAAAGCTTACTACTATCGAATGCAATATATATAATAAAGTGAAAATAAAGCGTTAAGTACATTGCAAGCTTAAAGCAAAAGCACCTACATTAGGAGCTTAGTAAACAGTAAATTTCTTAAACTTAAAGCTTAATATTAATAAGTATTATAAAGTAATACTTTTTATAAATTGCTTTATAAGCTATATTTTTAATATTTACTTAAGCAAAAAAAACGCTTTTATATTTTTTAAAGTATTCTTTTACTTTTTTAAAGTTATAAAAAGCTAATTCGAAATTATGCTATAAGTATTCGAATATAATAACAAAATTATTTAATTAAAACTACTTAAATATAAGCTTATAATAAAAAGATTTATTAAGTTTAAGCTTTATATATTGAATATATAAGCTTAAAATAGTAATGCAAAGTACTTAGGGGGTATAATTAAAGTAAAAACGATTACAATATATATTAAAGTTAAGTTATTATTTTTTTTATAAATTGAAATTTATAAAATAGTAGTATACCTATATAATAGGACTTTTAAATATAGCATTTATTAGTAATTACTATATAAGCTTTTCTATATATAAATTATATATAAAAATAGCATTTTTATAATTAATAAAAAGCTAAAATAAGTACATTTACGTACTTATAGTTGTAAAGCATATACTTTAACAAAAAATGCTTAAAAAAGCAATTACAAACTTTAAAAACTTAATTTTTAATTATAAATTGGCTATTTTATTAGATATTAATTTATTAATATTTATAAAGTATAGGTTTTGAAGTTTAACAAAGTTATTATTATATACAATATAGTATTTAACAAGCATAAGTTTTTTAATAGCATTAAAGAGTAGTTAAAGCACAACCTTTTATATACAATAATAGAGCAGTTTAAAGCCTAAATTAAAGAAATACGTTTCTTTAAGCTTATATAAAGCAAATAAAGTATAGTAATTTAAAAAGAAAATGAAGAGCTTAGTATACTTATATAAAGTTTGTTATAAAGTAGTAGTAGAATAAAAAGGGAGATTATTTATAAAAGTAATAATGTAAATACCCAAAATAGCTTTTAAATGAATGAGTTAATAAAAACTAATTACCTTTATACTACTACATGCTTTAAACTACTTTTAACCCCTAAATTAACGCCTCCTTCTTTTACAATACTTGTAACTACTATATTTGGAATACTCTTTAGCTAGCAAAAAAAAGGTCTTCTAAACCCCTAAGCGTACGCTAAATTTACTTGTACTTTAGGCTAGGCTTAAAATAATTAAATAATTAGTTATTAATATAGACTTTAGAAAGTTATATTTAACGTAAAGCGCTTAGTTATAAGCATTATAATATATAATAGGAAACGTATTATTAAAACGAAATTATATAAAATTATTAATTAAGTAGCGTTAAAAAGCACTAAATATTTATAATTTAAAAAGATAAAGCTAGATATAGCTATAAAAGTAGTGCTTAAGCTAAATAGGAAGTATTATTATTATAACTTCCCTACTTTTCCAAAAAATAATAAAAAGCTAAAAAATTACTAGTTTAAAAATTAGTTTAAAACTATATAGAATATATATTTAAAAAACTATAGAGAAATAAAATCTTTTTTTAAAGCTTTAATTATAAATATAAATAAATATTAGCTTTTTAGTTATATATAAATAAAGACTTATAAGTTTGATAAGTATAGCTATTTAATTAAGTATAAATACTATTTTATTATATAAAGAGATTAATAAGCTAAAAATATTTTTAAAAACATTTATATTTTAATTTTAATTAAAAAATTATTTTATATACTAATATTAATTATTATATATTTTAACTTTAAATTTATTTAATATAATATTATAAATGCTTTTATATATATAAAGCTTTTAAATATTATATTTATAAGAATGTTATTAGGCTATAAAAAGCTAAATACTATATTTTAATTGTATAAAGCACTTTATAAATTATATAAATTACCTTTTTTATAATAAAAGTACTTTATTATAATACTTAATGAACTTAGCTTTACTATAGTACTATATAAGCCCTACTATTTTATTAAAAATAGTATAATTATATTTTTTTATATTAATAATATTATTATTATTTACTAAAAAAAAAATAAGTTTATAATACAAATAGTAGTTATTAATTTAAAGAAATGCTACTCTTTATAAAGCAATAAGCGCTTATAATAATTCTTAAAGATTAAAATTATTTATAATAAAGCTAAAAAGCTTATTTAACTTTTTTAATTTAATTATATTATAAAGTTAATTAAACTCCTTAATAATAAAATATATTAAAAAACATTATAAAACTTATAAGCTTTTTATATACTAATATAATTAAAAGAATAGCTTTTTTTTAATAATATTATTACTTTAAATAAAATTAACTTATACTAATAATATACTAGCTTTTTATTTTACGCATTTATAATTACTTATATTAATATTTCCTTTTTTATATTATATTTAATGCATTTTAATTTTAATTTAAACTTTAAATATTAAAAAGTTATAAACTAAATAATTAAATACTTATTTAATATATAATATTATACGCTTAAATTTAAAAATAGTAATAATTTTGCTTTTTAAATTAATACGTTATTTAAAAATAATATAAAGGATAAAAAAAGCTTTTAAAAATACATTATAAAATTATTTAATAATATTATTAGCTAGAAAGCAAATAAATAAAATATAGTAATTACTTTTATAATAGAAGTAAAGTTATTATTTTTTGCTTAAGCTATAAAAAAAGCTTTTTACACTAGCTAATTAATTAGTAAATTTGCTATAAAGTTTAATAGTTTTATAATATAAGTATAATATAACAATTTACAAACTATTTGGCTACTTATTACTAATGTAGCTACCTTATAAACGAAGCTCTAATATATTAATATCTATAACTATTAGCTTTAGAAAGCTATTATATACAATAAAATTATAGTAAATTATATACCAATAGATAATATATACGCTAACGGCCTAATAAAAGCCTTTAGTACTAATAAGTTTATTAGGTTTAAGGAATAGGTTAGAATAGTTAATATTAGTTATATGCAAAAATAGAAGCTTAGGAGCTTTAAGGAGGCCGATTTGGAAGTATTGGAAGATATATTCAAAGACTTTATTATTAAAGAAGAAAAGCAAACGAATGCATTTGCGAATAGCTTTATAAGCATGTAAATAAAGTAGTCCAAGCAGCCACTCTATGTACCTACCTAGGGGGGTATGTCACGTGTGATGGGGGCTCCTGAAAAGCACCTGAACTGCCGCCTTACACTGCCAACGCAGGGAAGGCCAGGCGCGCACGCATTAGAGCGCTGCACGCGCGGGAGAGCTCTGGAACATAGATACAGACAATGAACAAGAAGACCTCTTTTACGCTCAATTTGACCGATACCGTTGTATCTGACACCTACTGGCTACCACTATGTAGCTAACCAAACCACCTATCGCAATAGTTGTTGACTAACGTGATTGACCCTGTTAATCCAACACTCTTTATTTGCTGCGTCTTTGTCCCAGCCCCTACTAATAACTAATACAATGACATTGCACGGAATATCATTTATTTCCTTCCCTTTTTTGAGGTAGGGTTAGGGTTCAGAACCGCTTCAGCAGGCTGGAACGTCGCTGACTCCGGACCCGCACCCCGCACCATGCTCTGCTAGTCATCTGAGTGTTTTGCGGGGACAGTGGACCTTAACCAACCCCCGCGACGTTGGATATCGCGATCTGGATACCTTACCTTAGGTAAAGTAGCGGTGGCAGCGCAGCGTAAGGGGAGGACAGACACAATGTCCCGCCAAGCCCAACAAACAAGGCGACTGCGACTACTGAGAGAGGCCTCTCCCTGCCACCCATAAAATGACGACGACACCCTCAATCCCCTTCAAGATCCTCGTCTTCAGCCGGACAGCCGGGTACCGCCACAAGTCGATTCCCGCAGGCATACGGGCACTGCACCGGCTCGCCACTACCACAACACACTCCTCCTCGTCCTTCGAACAAGAAACTCTATTCACGGTTGACGACTCGGAAGATGCGTCCATCTTCACGCCCGCCTCGCTTTCCGCCTACAGCGTTATCGTCCTTCTACAGTGTTCGGGCGACTTTCTCGACGAAGCCCAGTTCGAAGCTCTGCAGGGGTTTGTGCGGTCGGGCGGTGGCATCGTGGCCATTCACTGCGCCAGCGCTGGGCTGAAGTCCTCGACGTGGTACGGCCGGCTCGTCGGCGCCGTCTTCGATAACCACCCAGCGCCACAGCGCGGCCGCGTCAGGATCCCGGACCCCACCCATCCCATTGTGGTCCGCTCGCTTGGCAAGGGCGACGGCATGCGACTGCTGCGCACGGGAACGGACCAAGGCGAGGACGACGAGAAGAAGGAGATATGGGAGTGGGACTGGCTGGACGAGTGGTACAACTTCACGACACACCCGCTCAGCAGCAGCCCGGGTCTCCATGTGCTGCTATCTGTCGACGAGGCGTCGTACGATGGCGGAGTGCACGGCGAGGACCATCCCCTCGCGTGGTGCCAAGATTTCGACAGTGGACGTTCGTTTTACACCGCACTAGGCCATTTTGACGAAGCCTATGTGGACAAAGGGTTCATGAGCCAGGTGCTCGGCGGAATTCTTTGGACTGCCAAGGTCATCGACTGAGCCAGAGACATTCCAGCTAAGCAGACTGGAGGGAGGTGAAACTTCCTAGGCTAAGCACGGTAGTCCTGTTGGGGATCCAGGTGTTGCAAACTGGAAGGATGTACCAGGAAAGTATGTACATTTCTCAAGCTTCAAATGGTCTGTTATATACAGAGACGAATAATAAATATGTGCAAGAAAGAATAAGAGACAGGATCCAAATCATGCCCTCTATGGCCCAAAAAACACCCTCCCCACGTCGCCCCTTTTGATACCCTCGACAAAGACCTCAAAAGGCCGGGTTCGCGTTGGTGAGCAGCTGCACAAAGTAGGCCTGGAACCATTGGCCGGCCTCAGGCGCGGGCTGGAGAGCGTCCGCCAGGCCGCAGTGATAGTCATAGCGAGTCGCCGACGTGTTGCTGGTGCCATCGCACTCACCGCCGGGCTTGACCCAGACGAAAGCGTCCTGGATGTCGAGGCCGGTGTTGGTGGTGGGGCGGGTTCCGAAACCAGTGCCAATGGCATTGCACCAATGACCCCATTCTGTTTGGCCAGTGGGCTGCTTGCCCGAACGGCCCTGGTCCGTGATGAACTTGGCAGGAAAGCCAGCAGCGTTGAGGAGCGGGCTGAAGGCCTCGACAAAGTGCTTCTCGTCGTAGTTGGCGTTGGGTGTAGTGTAGGCGGGAATAGTGGACGCATTCCAGGCGTTGTAGTTGGCTACGTTTGTCGCCAGACCACGGACAGCCTTGGGGCTACCGGCGTCCTTGTAGATTCCAGCAAAGAGAGTGGCAGCCGGTGTAATGTTGGCAGGCCAGCCCAACCAGCCAGCGTGTCCAGCATCGAGGTACATCGCTACGTTGGCCAGGTCCAGCTTTTGAAGCGCGTACTTAGTGCACTCCTTGTAAGCATCCGCGGCACCCGAGCACTTGGCGACGTTCATGTTGGTGACGAGGTTTGCAAGCGAGTCAGGCTCAACGACCAAGATGACGCGGATGTCCGAGTATTCAATGATCTTGGCACGAATGGCGTCAATGTAAGCCTTGTAGTTGGCGACGCCACCGTTGGCGATCGAGTACTCGCCGTTGGAGGCGGCGGCGGCGCAGTCACGGTCCGGGAGATCGTACACGACGAACTGGGCGGCGTACGGCGGGTTGGCACCCGCCTTGTTGGCGGCACGGATATCGGCCAGCGTATTGGCCATCAAGGTATTGACCGTTGCCGCCGTATCGAGCCACTGGAAGCTAGGAACCTTGGCGACAGCAGCAGCCTTGGCGGCCATGGCAGCGCTCAAGCTAGGGATGGCCAGGTTGGCCACCTCGGAAGCATAGTAGCTGTTGGCCCACATGTTGACACCCAAGAAGGGGTTTCCGGAGTAGGTGGCTGTAGCGCCGACGGAACCAGCAGGGGCGGTAGTGCTGGCCTTGGTGGACGATGCCGTCACAACTGCCGAAGTCGAGGCCTTGCTAGTCGTGCTAACAGTGACGATAACAGTGGAGCTGCTTGTCTTGCTGGTGGCGCTGGAAATTTTGCTGGTGGCGCTGGAAGTCTTGCTGGTGGCGCTCGAGCTTGTCGTGGGAGCGGCTGTGGTTGTGACCTGGCTCCCAGGCAAGCACTGGGAGTACCACTCGTTCTGGGCAACGCAGACGCTGCCTGATGCACAGCAGGTCGCGCCAGTGAAGCCGTTACCACCGCACTGGGCCCTAAAAGAGTGTGTTAGCGAGAAGATAACTTCAAGTTGGACAGTGTCCGTACCATTGGCCGCCACAGCTCTGGCGCTCCTCGAGAACAGGAGCAGCCAGAGCGGTGGCTGTCAGAGCAGCGGCGATGAGAAGCTTTTTGGCAGCCATTGTATGCGTTGATGGAGCTAAGCGGTTAGCTGTCTTAGGTGAATGGCGCAGGATGGTAGTGCTGAGGAATCTCGAGACTCATGAGGGCGGGCATCTCCCCCTTATATCGTAGTTCTCCGGGTACCCAGCTGTCGGATCAACGGGAAGGGATCCTGGATGATCGAGTTTGCGGAAATGACGCCACTTGCTGATCAATGCGATCCGATTTGGCTGGGCCAAACTAGGCTGTGTTGCGAACGGAGCGCACCACGAGGAGTGCCGCCAAGGCATTCTGCTGGTGCCCGAGGAAGATCGTTCCGGGAAACCTTGAGAGACACAGGAGATCGGGAAGGCAACCAGGGAGGATCCAAGGCAGGAACCTAGACGGTTGACAGACTGAGGCCACGGGATGTAGGCAAAACGGCGAGAGCGCCCGCTAACAGACCACATGCACCCGGAGAGGGAGATGCAACGGCCAGGAATGGACAGGTTTGGCGGGGGAAGGAGGGATCTGGGAGCCGGGGACGCGCAGAGCCGCTCGCCATCCTGTTTATGAGAAACAAGGAGAATCTCCGCCAACCAGGACACCAAGAAACGCCAATACAGCGGAACCGGGTTCGAACCGACATTCTTAATTAAGGTTGTATCAACCCAATTTCGGAGCCCATGTTCCTTGATATCCCTGAACGGAAGAGTTCGACTCGGGCTGCGGGGCAATCGATCGAGGCAGGGGTAGTGTTTGGATGCGGGGTGCCATGACTTGATCGGAAGGGATGGGCGATGTTTCCGGCTTCGTTGCATTGAGCAAACTCGCTGCAACCCCGTCCGGGTTCTAGCCGAGGTTTCCCACAACTGAAAAGAATGTGTTCGAGACGGCCCTATTCGTAGGCCGAGGACGCCTCTGTATGGCCTCTCTGGGGTGGGAGGTAGCCATCAGACTTCAGTCTCGACTTTCGCCCCAGTCAAAGACTTGACTGAGCCGCCCATCCAGGACCGTATCAACTCCTGTCTTCACTGCTGCTGCAAAGTCCCCGTCGTGGAACAAGATATCTAGCTCTTGACTTGTGTACCAGCTTGCACGGTCCATGTTCCCCGACCCAAGAATAGTATATTGACCATCGACAATGGTCAACTTCAGATGCGAATGGACGGGCTCCTCTCCTTGAGGCAGAGTCGCCATTAGATGCTGGCCCTCGTGGCCGCCTGCTTTTGAACCCTGCCGTGCTTGGAAGTAGGAGATGCGCAGGTGTCCAAGACGAGGGCGGCCAGTCTCGAGATCGTTGTCGCCAGGATTCCTTCTGCGGTCCATCGACACCAGACGCCGGCTGGGGGGAACTCCTCTGAGCAAGTTGAACCGGCGCACCAGCGACCGGATACACCAGGAGGTAGTTGTGCCAGCTGTGACAAGCTGCTCAAGAAGCATCATGTTGCAGCTGGTGACAATAGTCACATCCACACCCCTCTTGAGTGCGTCCAACAGAGCGGCAATGACTGGCTCACAGGTAACATTAGGGGTCTGGATATAGATGGATTGCTGTGCTCGGTCAAAAAGCTCGAGCAAAGCAACATTTAGAGGGGTACCGGGCACTTTAGGTGATTTCTGCCAGGGCAGAGGGTGAAATTGAGGGTTCCAGTGATACGATGAGGGCAGAATTAGTGTTGGGAGCGATGCAGGGCTGTGCGAAAAAGCAACGCGATAGTGAGCAGCGCTGTGGGTAGTGGTGAGGCCCGCACTGTGGGTGTCGAAGTCCTCAACGCCTAACACTTGGCGCCCAAGAGGCTTCTGGAAGTCGAGATTTCTCTCCCAGGTCCGGCAATAAAAAGACATGAGCCCGAGGATGGCCGCACCCGTGACTTCGACGCAGCCCTCGAGCCAGGGTTCCCAGCTTACGTTGCAACTTGGGATGAAGGCGCACTCTCTGTCAATGATGACAAACTTGGGATGCATGACGCTGAAGGGAAGGAAGAAGAGGCTCTTGACTTGGAGCTCAATGGCAGCAGCGTCGAGGAGGGCCGGGTCTGGAAGGCCAAACTGTTTCGACCACGTCGAGGGCGGGTAGACGTAGCCGTCGCGAGACTGAGGATGCAAAAGCTTTTGGAGAAGGGACCGTGATGACAAGCAAATGCGAACCCTCAGAGGCGGGATAGCAGGCGCACCTCGCGATCGCGCTTCGCTGATGAGGCGGCGACGGTGAGCTGCTAGCTTGGTCAGGGCGTCGTGAAGGGCTGTCAGCGTCTTGGACGGGGCCCAGAAGCACGTCACAAAAATGACCTCAGACCTGGCCGATGCGATGGCGGGGATCAGAGCTTCGGTGAAGATGGAGGCGCCTGTGCCCAGCACGAAGCTCTGGGGCGAGCTGTGCGAGACGAGCAGGTCGCTATCATCTGTCGATGATGTCGCGCCGTGGCCCACTTGGTAGCTGGGAAACTCGCCATTCTGCCATCGACTCGTCGCGTAGCTTGGTTGCTGTTCCAGCCGTTTGACAAAGTCGTGCGCAAAACTGGAAGAAAAACTCATGACGCGGTGCAAAAAGGCGAACGAATGGCCCTGGAGAAAAAGGTGTTCCAGGTTGAGGAAGAAGTACCAAAAAGTCTGAAATTGGCGAGCATCAAGTCAGAGAGACCTGAAACCTTGAACGGCAAGGTAACCAACTACGCATACAACCCTAACCCTCTTTCTCTAATATGACGCCATCGCACAGATCCTCTACGAACATAAACATTTCGTAATTTTGAAAGCCAACTTTAGAAGATAAATCAGTGGTGCCCAAAGGAACAGCCCAAGTTGCACTCAGGTTATAGTTCAGGGTTAACACAACTAGGTAGCCATTTCGAACAGACTTATTTTTGTTTGACTTGTGTTGCGACGAGCGTCGGTTTATTCACAAGTCGATTGTAATGTACCCTAACCTCTCAAATCTTGCACTTCTATATTTTGCTCAACACAAAGACAGTTCCGAATCTCGCTCTTCTTCGGTGCTGCGGCGCTTGCCTGCTCCTTTGGTGGTATTTTGGCATATGTGAGTCTTAACCCGAAGATTCCATCTGACGAAACAACTGACGTTTGTGGGATTAGGGAATCGGACACATGGGTGGAGTAGTGTGGCCCCGTGGATGGCATTGGATTTTCATTCTTGTAAGCCCTGCTAGGGAGGGATAGTGCCCTTGCTTTTCATCGATTTGTATTACTTGACTGACTGAATACCGCCGTTGTAGGAAGGGCTTGCCACCATCGTAGTCGCGGTTGCTGCATACTGGTCTATTTACAACTACCCCGACACTGCCGAGTTCATCACAGAGAAGGAGAGAACTTTTATCCGTGACCGTCTCGCCTCCGACAGCAATGCGACCCACGACGAGCGGTTTACCTGGGGCAACGTTGTCGAGGCTCTGAAAGATCCGAAGTGTTGGCTCTACGGCCTGAGCTTTCATACCATGAGCCTACCGCTCTACACCTATTCATTGTTTGTTTCTGGTGCGTGTTATCATCCCCATCTTGTTGGATGAAACTGGAGGGCTGATCCAATGTATACACCACATAGCCAAGCATCATCGCCTCGCTCGGCTACAAGGCAGCTTATGCCCAGCTCCTGACTATTCCGCCCTACGTTTTTGCCTTTATAACGACACTCACGGTTGCTACCATCTCGGAGCGTCTTCACCAGCGGGCTATTTTTGTCATTGGCTCGGCGCTGTTCGCCATCATCGGATACACCATCCTGCTCGGTAACACGGACCCAGTTGGCCGTCCAGGCATCTCGTACGTGGGCACCTTTTTTGCGGCGGGCGGTATCTACCCGGCGACGGCGCTGTCGCTCTCGTGGCCGGCCATCAACATGTCAGGCCAGACGAAGCGTGCCGTGGCAAACGCCATGCAAATCAGCATTGGTAACCTCGGGGCTGTGCTGGGGACTCAGTTATATCGCCAATTCGACGGACCCCGCTACATTGTCAGTCACAGCTTTGCTTTGGGCTATCTGGCGGCCAACATCGTGGTCTCTTCGACTCTGTACTTCTTGCTGAAGCGGGAGAACAAGAGGCGAGAGGCCATCACCCCTGAAGTCCAGGAGGTGGGAGACTTGCTCGAATGGGATGGCGACGACGATCCGAAGTGGAGATTCCAATACTGATGAGCGGTTGAAATAGTATAGCTACCTATATGATCCGAGAACATCAAGGTACGGGTCAGAGACTTTAAATTTTTTGTCAGGTTTGGCACATCAAAAGTACCAAGTTTTGGATATGTAATTAAGTGCCTAAACTTAGTTAGTCAATTAATTTAGAATAAAACATGTCTCTTTTTTTGAGAGGACGGGCACAATTTAGAGTACGAACAAAGTGGGTAAGCTGGATGAAACGGGCTGAAGGAATTAATACGCGCTAGTAAGAAGTGCATCCAATTCATCTGAAACAGTCACAGCGAAGGCGTCGCCCAAAAGAAGGAAGATTGCCTGCCACAGTCGGGACCGCCGCGGCGGGGTTGTTGGCCCGGGGTTTCTTCATGGAAGCTGCTGCAAGTTTGTCTTATAAATATCCATCTGCCCCAACTTCTCCAACAGCGATCAATTATGGGGTAACTTTAAGTGATGAACGGTGGAGAGAAAAGGCAGCGTTGGTCCATGGCAAATCGTCTACATTACTAACTGGTAACATCCACCGAGGTCTGAGGTGGGTGGCACGGCGGTTTCCCTGTTGCTGGTTACTTGCTGGCCATCCAGGGCAGTTTGGGCAGTTGGGAGAAATAAGCTGACTGCTACCGAGCCTTGGCAGGAATGGGAGAAGACGCATCGCGATTCGCGCGCTGAAAACCTGACACGAGACCCGTCTGTGATGTTGGCATGCGCTGACCAGTGCCAAGGAAGCAACCGATGCGACATTTTCTCAGACCCAGCACTAATAATCCGTCCTTAATGTCAGAGCGTGATGTGTGAATTTGCTGATATTAATCTGCACAGCACTTGAAGTGACACATTAGTCTGTCATCCGAAAGTTATGCTTGTCTTGGCAAAAAAAAAACCACTGGTTTCAACCTTCCGCCGCCCGCGCCGATGATTTCCAGGTCTCCAAAGAGTCCAAACCGTTGGCAGGCAGTTCTTTTTACGGTGAGTGGCGGGCGGTCCCTTTTTGGCAGCCTCCGTCTCCACTCTGCAACTAGACTACCACCTCAAGTCTCTTCTCTGGATTTCTCCTGAAGGTTCAAATGCAGGTGCCACTCAATGTCACAAAATGCTACAGGTTATCCAAGACAATCAATTGCTGATCTGCGTTCAAATCCCAGAATCCCGCGCTGACTCGTCCACGTGTCAAACTGCTAAGTCCAGGTCGCTTCGTGTGTGCAACTCAATTCAGCTTCGATGCACGATCTGACAGCAGCAGCTCCTTGGCCAGAAGTCGTGGAGTCCAAGCGCGTCTCGTTTAGCGTCTGGGCGCTGGAATTCCCACCAACAAAACTGCCAACGCCCTGGAGGGGAGCTTCGTTTCAGGCCGGCGGCCTGGAGCACCTGCTGCCCCGCTGACACTGCCACGCCGCCCCTGACATCTCGCCCCAATTCCACAACCTCACTTCACAAAGTCCACCTTGAAAGGGCCAAGACATGTCGGGCAGTTTTGGTTGGTTACGTAACTTGCAAGGGGTTCCAGGGGCGCATGCTGCTGCACAAAGAATGGAAGGGGTTATTTTCCTCATTTCTTTCTCTTCTTGGCTGACTGCCTTCTTTTTCCTGTCGTCCATTGTGCTCGCGTGATCCTTTAGATCTCTTAATTACTCCATCCTTTCTCTCTGGCTTTCTGGGCACCCGATCTTTTGCCTGCCCTTTTTTTTCCTTTTCCTCAATCGATCTGCTCAATCTGGAATTGGCAAGTCCATCCTTCCTTCCACATTCCTAGGACTCGTCGTCGATCGCCTAGAACGCGATACTAAAGCGGCCGACCTTGGCACGTCCCACGTCGACCTTTTGCGCAACCTCGAACTATCCCGAACCGAATCACCACTTTCGCCGACCATGGCTGACGACGGTGGACCAGCTGCCGCGGGTGGTGTCAGCGAGCCAGCCTCAGCTCCTGCTCCAGGAGGGGGAGGTGTCG
The DNA here is from genome assembly GCA_027569635.1 of Lasiosphaeriaceae sp. G1095. Classification (NCBI taxonomy): domain Eukaryota; kingdom Fungi; phylum Ascomycota; class Sordariomycetes; order Sordariales; family Lasiosphaeriaceae; species Lasiosphaeriaceae sp. G1095. The sequence goes on along the minus strand of JAPDFK010000356.1, from coordinate 22,963 downwards.
GCCAGACTTTGGATCCCGAGAAGAGACGCGCCACCGCCCTCGAAGACTTGGCTTCGCAGACCTCGCCTCGACCCTTCACCCCGAGCCCTTTTAGTAGAAAGAGCTCGACCTTGGGGCTGGACGACTACTTTGTGCGTACCTGCTCCGTCCTGGCCCGTTCGATGAACCTCTTTTGCTAACTCGGACCCTTCAGGCCGGACCTCGAGATATCCAGAAGCATTCCAAATGGCCCCTCTTTATGCAGATGCACGGCAGCATTCTGCCCAAGATGATCCTGCCCCTCATTGCTATTGCCTGTTGGGCTACCTTGTTCACTACCATCCACCAGCTGAAAGTGGCCCAGCTTGGTATCAGCAGTATCTTGCTGACTGTTCTCGGTTTCGTCGTCGGTTTGGGCTTGTCATTCCGTAGCTCAACGGCCTATGAGCGTTACGCTGAAGGCCGCCGCTACTGGGCTCAACTGATCCTAACAACTCAAAACCTGGGCCGCATCTATTGGGTTCACGCCAAAATCCGGGAGGGGGAACTGGGCAAGAAGGACTTGCTTGCCAAACTGTTGGTTGCCCCCTATCATCCTTGTCTCTTTCTTCTCTGTTTGGCGCTAACCTCGTTTTTTTTTCACTCTCTCCTTAGCACCGCCCTCAATCTCTTGACTGCCTTCGCCGTTTCTCTCAAGCACAAGCTTCGGTTCGAGCCCTACACATGCTATGAGGATATCTCGAGCCTTGTTTCCCACCTCGACACCTTCGCCCAGGCTGCCACTCGGGACGATATCGATGGGGCAACCAGAACGAGACAGGCACCAGGTCTCGTCAAGAGTGTAGGCGAGTATCTCGGTATCTCATTTGCGGCCAGCAACCCACGCAAGGCGATCAAAAAAGCCGGTCGTCCGCTGGGCAACCTGCCCCTGGAGATCTTGTCGTACCTGGCCGGCTTCACCGATGAGCTCGTCACGAACGGCCAGCTCCCTATTGTCATTCATCAGACACTTGCCTATAACAATATTGCCACTTTGAACGACGTGCTCACTGGAACGGAGCGAGTCCTAAACACGCCTCTCCCCATCGCCTACTCCATTGCTATCGCCCAGATTACGTGGGTATATATTCTCATGCTGCCTTTCCAGCTGCTCCCGACCCTGTACTGGATCACCATCCCTGGCACCGTCGTGGCTGCCTACATCATCCTGGGTATTTTGTTCATCGGTCGCGAAATTGAGAACCCCTTTGGCCAGGACGTCAACGATTTGCCACTTGAGCTCTACTGCGCCCAGATCGCCACCGAGCTGGATATCATCGCTAGCCGCCCTAAGAGAAAGAACGGCGAGTGGGTCGAGTCTCTTGATAACCGTGTCCTGTGGCCCCTTTCCAACTCGGGCTGGCAGATTTGGATGCTCCGCGAGGAGGAGAGGATTCGCGAGGCCCTTATTGCCAAGGTCGAGGCGAACTTTACACTTAAGAAGGGCCAGGAGGACGCTGGACCGGAGCCTCATGAAAATGGTATTGTGTCTGAAAAGCCAGTGCCCAACGACATTGTTTAAATGTTTACGGCTCCACGGACATGAGGTTATCTAGGTGGAAAAAAAAGTGTTGTAAAATTTGAACGGGCAAAAATGCATGGAATGGCGCAGCACCACATCAATGTGGGTTTCATTTTTTCAAGCCCCCTTGCTTCTGCATTTCCTTTGAGCCAATTCGGCAGAGCGGTCTCGTACCTAGATATATTCTCAAGGTATATATATATATAATAGAGATTACGCTATCTTCAACCAGAGGAGAGACACGGCATTTGTGAAGATGCGTAGGGGGACGTAAATTCCAGGTCTGTTATTCTTGCCGTCCTCTGTAGTGGTGTTCTCGAATTTTGTCTGCTTGGCGCGTTACTTGACAAAGAAGGGATATTATCCAACAAAGAAAAACAACTATTTTGTGTAGGCAGCACTGGTTTGGAATGACTACTCGAACTTGGAGCTTGTTCTATGAAACTGCCCCCTATTTCAGGACGGCCCACAAAAAGCCATCATAACCCTTCTCGCCTACGGTCTGAATGACAGCCGAGTCGACCCTCAAGTCCTTGCCTGCGTTCTCAATCACCAGCCGGCCGCCCTGAATGTGCGGGTGGCTGTTGTTCGCATCGACAACGCGGCCGTCGCGCACAACGTTGTCGACACAGATGGCCGCCTTGGGATTGCTCATCTCGGCCGCCATGTCGAAATAGTTCCAGCTGTTTTGCTTGTCGGCATCGATAAACACGAACCCGAAGCGCGGCCTCTTCCCAGCGAGCACCTCGCCCTTCAGCCGCGCCAGCACGTCGACCCCCTCGCCGGTGATCACGTCGATCCGGTGCGAGAGCCCGGCCCGCTCGATGTTCTCCCGCGCTACGGAAGCGTAGTGCGCGTCGTGCTCGACCGTCGTGACGTGCAGCTGCGGGTTCTCGCTCGCCAGCCAGATTGCCCCGTACCCACCCAGCGTACCAACCTCCAGCGCGTGCGTCACGTCCATCATCCGGCACAGGAGCGCCATGAACTTGGCCTGGTGCGGGGATACAGCCAGGTCGGGGAGCCCGGCTGCAGCGGACGCCGTGAGTGTGTTTTGCAGCGCGGAAGTGTTGGGCCTGGACGGTGGATGCGAGTGGCCTGCGAGGTACTTGTCCACCGCGTCCCAGCGCGGGTCCTTTACCTCGTTCCCGATGTTTTGAAATACATATCCGCTCGTTGTTGTCCGATTCATGATGGTTGATGGGGAGTGAAGGGAAGATGAGTTTGGAGATTATATGTGGCTTAGATGTCAAACTTGATTTTGAAAGCTTGGTGGTATTATTAGTTGAGGCGGCGTAGAATTCGATTCTCTCGGGGATGTCAAGAGAAAGAGTAAGTGGCAAAGATTATCTACTTAAATATATATATATATATATATATATATAAGGCGTAATGACAGTTGGTTTGGTTGGTGCAAACTCAATGCTTCGATCATTAGCGAACGGCGCAGGTCTATATATACCTATGTTGGCGGTTGATTGATTCCGCGTAGTCCCAAAATAAAATGCATGTCGTTAAACGAAAAAAGGTAATTATGCTTATTTGAGATTACCAGGGGCTCCCTGCCAATAAAATCACTACCTCGCGACACCAAAGTCTTTTCTCGCAACATGCCTGTCGTCAAACCAAAAAAGGTAATTCTGCTTATTTGAGATTACCAGGGGGCTCCCTGCCGACAAAATCACTGCCTTGCCACGACACCAAAGTCTTTTCTCACAACATGCCTGAAGATCCAAACTATTTATAATCCCCTCGATATAATGCAGCAAAGTGAGAAAGAATCTTGAAATATTTCAATCTCATGGCATCATACCGAAAATTTCCTGACCTGCTTCAGTCGGGGTGTCTTCTTTCCATGTAATTACCAGTTATAGGCGGCAACGACGAGTGTAATTAGATGCTGTTCTCTTGGGCATGGAGAGAGAAGGTTCAACTGGTGTGCTCCTTAAAATCTTAGGTCCAGTCTCGTGATGTGATTACAATGACCGATTGACGCCTCCTTTCGACTGTCGATGCGCAAAGGACTTTGGCCGGGGCTGGTATGCCAGGCTCAGGGTAATTAGGGCAACCAGGAAGGTGGATGAGTCCACTCCGAAATATTATAATCAAGTCAGTTGCTGTCAATTGTCTGCACTTGAAGATTATGTTTTGCAATCAAAACTGCTGTATTGTCCTCACAGGGCAACCAGACGTCGCCAAGGTCGATAAACATGCGAACGGGCAGTATGTCGGGCAGGAGGGACAGGGCAAGTCTTCGGCTATGGCTGGCATGGGAATGCGCCATTGAAAGAGCGTGGGACAAGAAAGTATTCCATCCCCAAACATGACCACATTTGGCTGGGTACAATGGTAAAAGGCTTCGTCTCTGTCGTAACTGATTAAGTTTTAGTAGTAGGTAATTACCGTATGTCGCCGCATCTCGTGTCACACACCAAAGGCTTCTTTCTCGAGCTTTCCAGCCATGTTATCTAGGGAGGTCATGTATACCTGCCGCTTTAGTCTTCTTCGGCATCTAAAGAGCGTTACGGCCAAGGCATACACTGCATGACGATCCTGCGTTCTGGAGGCGCCACGCTAACATCGACCGCCAAGACAAGGTTGGGATGGGGTGATGTGTTACTTGTGAATATCTGAGAGCTTACGGAGTTGTCGAATGGTTGACCGACCCTCAGGTTACAGTGAATGACAAGCTGTTGGCTGCTGGCAGGTACATATAAGGTAGTTAATGTAGGACGATTCAGACGTGTGGTCTGTTTAGGCCTATCAAAAGCCCATCCGGATAGGCAGCAAAACAATTTGGAGCCCAACGCTAGAGAACAAAACGGTATCCATCTGCCCGACCATAATATATTCGGGACACTCTCTTGTCACAGGCCAATGACTAGAAGAGCGGATTCTGGGTGGCCCACTAGGCGATATGTTGCGGATCATGCATGCTCCTTAATCTTGTCAACCCCCAATTGAAAACAACCGACCAATGGGATGGCAAAAGCGATCCCTATGATGAGTGAATCGGGATTTTTCGCTGGATCGCCGCACATTCCGGAAGCCAGGAGAGGAATTAATTAAAGCCTAGACCTTTGGATCTCCCATGTCTTGCCTCAGACGCCTAGAATAGTGTTCTAGATCACGGTTTTCATAATGTACAATAAGGTTTTCTTGGCTACGTCCTGCTTATACACTAGGCACCTAACCAAAGGAAGGGATCGAAAGGAAGAAAGGGAAACACTTGGCAAATATGAATTACGCCAATATGATTGAGGAAAAAAGGCTCAAGGTGTGTGGAAATCGAGATAGGGATCCTGGGTCCCTGTACGCTGATATATAGAGAACAACAGCAAGGGTTCATCATCGCGACACTCATTTCGACCATCGCCGGCACATTTAGCACGGGAATCAACCCGTTTGACCGCATTGCTGAAAAGCGCAAGCAGGGTCGGCTGGACAAAGGACAGGACAAGAAGATCGAAGACCTGGAGAGGCGCGTGAATGAAGCAAAGCCGCCGCGTGGGAGTGACCAATCTCAGCAGAGAGGCAGTGCACACGATGATGACGACCTAAGAGACTCTCTCGAGTATGGCGGGAGTGCCGTTCAGTATGAATTTGACCGCCGCTACTCCAAGCTGGGGCCTCGATTTGCACAAGGTGACTGTGAGTACTTACAACCCAACTCTCTGCCCTAGTGCGCAGGAATTCTTGACCAAAGACGGGCATCTGACACCTGTGGCAGTAGTCGCCCAAACCCAGCTCCAAGGCCAGGTCATTGTCCTCCAAGGAACGGTCATCAAGATGCTCGAGGAAGCTCTGTTGACTGGAATGACGCCCGATATCAGCAAGCTCTATAATATTTCCGAGTTTGCGCGGGATGGCAGCGTTAGGGCTCTGCAGGAGCAGTACGAAAGGCTGCTCCAAGCGGCTCCGATCTCTCGACGACCAACGGGACCGCCCAGGAGAATCTCGTCAACGCCAGCGCTGAGAGGCAGCGGCTCGGTATCCTCCACGTCGGTGTCGGCCTCACCCTCGAACCCTCATGGCTCAATGAAATCGCCTGCCAGATTTACCAAAGGCGGCCCGTTGTTCTACCGCTTTGCTAAGGAGCTGCAGCGAACAGATCGATGAATGAAGCTTCTCTTGGCGAAGGCACGACGGCCGGGTGTCCGGCGTGTAGCGCCGTACTCAGTATCTCGGGCAGACCAGGAGGCCCGCAGCCCTGGCAAATTTGAAAGGAGGTGGTACTGCGGGAGAGGGGTTCCAGGGAAGACCAGCGCGATGACAGAGATGGCGAGAGTATCGTGATGCGGTCATATCTGCCGACGGACCGGTTCCTCGCCAAATGCCACCGAGAGGACGTGGGATATACCTGTTTTTTATTCTTCCGCCATCGGCCGCGCGATACTCTGACCAGAGAGGAAGAGAGCTTGGTTAGTCACATTGCGAAAGAGCATGGCATCAGCGAGTACGAGGGCGATCCAGATATCAGGCAGGCAGCTCGAGCTTTGACATTCCATTAATTAGGAGCAGGGATATATGGCAGGTGGAGAAGCAGAAAGGGATAGTGAGCGGCTTATGAAAGACCTCAAATGGCGGATCTTATGAATTGACTGAGAGCAAATGATAAGAGATGATGCATGAGAGATGAGGATGAGAAATGACGACAGATGATGGGGTGAGGCAGGGTCAAATTGAACAACTACCTAATTAGGTACCTTAGGTGGTAGGACGAGACGACTAAATCCAGGACGGACCGACGCCAGCTGGTGTTTCTTGGCGCTACGGCTGGTGGGGACCTCCGCTCACCGCCTGCCATTTCGTCCAATGTTAATTTCGCGTCGCAGAATTCTGCCAGCCACCCAGGTGCGGGTGTCGCTCCTCTTTGCCAAGCCAGCGGCGACCGCTGCGGCCCCCACAATCCCCTGGCACCGCACAGCTCATAGCTCAACCCAGCTCCAGCCCCCATCTTCTGCTTCAAGACATCCGCCAGTGTCTGCCAGTCAAGATGCTGTCGGGGATCCTCATCTTCAACCAAAAGGGCGAGAACCTGATCTTCCGCGCCTTCCGCAATGACTGTCGCCCAAGGCTCGCCGACGTGTTTCGCATCCAGGTCATCAGCAACGCCCAGGTCCGATCGCCTATCCTCACCCTCGGCAGCACCACATTCAGCCATGTCAAGCATGAGAACATCTACCTGGTCGCCATCACCAAGAGCAACGCCAATGCCGCCCTCGTCTTCGAGTTCCTCTACCGCCTGATCCAGCTGGGCCGTGGCTACTTTGGCAAGTTTGACGAGGAGGCCGTCAAGAACAACTTCGTGCTGGTTTACGAGCTCCTGGACGGTGTGTTTTTCAAGCCCTCCCAATCCCACCATCCCCCGTTCAACCACGTGCTGACTCTTGGCTGCGCTGCCGAGTAGAGATCATCGACTTCGGCTACCCCCAAAACACCGAGACCGACACCCTCAAGATGTACATCACCACCGAAGGCGTCAAGTCGGAGCGCGCCCCCGAGGACTCGGCCAAGATCACCATGCAGGCTACTGGCGCGTTATCTTGGCGCAAGGCCGATGTCAAATACCGCAAGAACGAGGCCTTTGTCGACGTGATTGAGGACGTGAACCTGCTCATGAGTGCCACCGGCTCTGTGCTTCGCGCAGATGTCACCGGCCAGATCATCATGCGCGCATACCTGAGCGGAACCCCCGAGTGCAAGTTTGGCCTCAACGACCGTCTGCTGCTGGACAACGACGGTCTTGCGAGTCTGCCGAGCGGCAACAGGCAGGGGACCAAAGCCACCAAGGCCGCTGCTGGCAGCGTGACCCTGGAAGATTGCCAGTTCCACCAGTGCGTCAAGCTGGGCAAGTTCGACAGCGACCGCATCATCAGTTTCGTGCCTCCCGACGGCGAGTTTGAGCTCATGCGCTACCGCGCCACCGAGAACGTCAACCTGCCCTTCAAGGTGCACGCCATTGTCAACGAGGTTGGCAAGACCAAGGTCGAGTACAGCATCGGTGTGCGCGCCAACTTTGGGTCAAAGCTCTTCGCCACAAACGTCGTCATTCGCATCCCCACGCCGCTCAATACTGCTAGGATCACAGAGCGCTGCACTCAGGGGAAGGCCAAGTACGAACCCGCGGAGAACCACATTGTCTGGAAAATTGGCCGCTTCACCGGACAGAGCGAGTTTGTGCTGAGCGCCGAGGCTGAGCTGACGAGCATGACAAACCAAAAGGCATGGAGTCGCCCGCCACTCAGCATGAGCTTTAGTCTTTTGATGTTTACGAGCTCGGGGCTGCTGGTAAGGTATCTCAAGGTTTTCGAGAAGAGCAATTACTCGAGCGTGAAGTGGGTGAGGTACATGACGAGAGCTGGAAGCTACGAGATCAGGTTAGTTGTGCCCTTGTTAAACATCACCCTTTCTCACCTGGCTAATTATTCATGTCGACAGGTTTTAAATGGACATATTTGTCTCTTTTTGCAAGGATGGGATCGTCCTTCCATGCATTCGGAAGCATAGCATCGGCGTCGAGGCGTTTTACTTGCCAAGGGAGCATGTCGATATCGAATTTATGCAGGTACAGTTTGGTGATAAAAATATATAGGATAATAAAGCTTGTTTTTTGGATGGATCCAGGTCAACGGCCTCATGATCAAACTTAGCAATTGCGTCGTCACATGGTCATGTAGCGCACAACCAACAAATACTTACCCCTGAACCCCTGACTGGACCAGTCATCAACAATTTGCACTGGCCACGACCCGCACCCCTTTCAGTTGCTGTTGTTGCAACATTCGCATTTGTGGTAGGGGTTTTCAGCCCTCATTAGGGGCGCCTTGGTCCCCATCCACAGCATCTTGTTGCACGAGCCGGCAACGAGAAAATGGGTGGTCCCAGTTGGACTGAATCACCATGGCGGAACAAACACCATACCAGTCGCAATACGAGAGGAACCAGGTGAGCAGTATTTAGTGGTAGTGTGATCTCGAGGAGAGTGAAGAGTTGAGTTTCACCTGCCTCCGTCATCTGTTTGACAACCCCACCTGCCTAGCAAAGCACGTGGAAGGCGTCTTCATGCCCTTCTCTTTCCGACTAACTTTGACCTCTGGCCCGGTGCTTTCTTCCCTTTTCTTCCTTTCTCTTGCGTAGGTAGCCAACCCACCGCTGGATTTACCTTTGCTTTTCCCCCTTCTACTCAGCCAAGAGAACACGAATACTCTCTCCGTTTACCATGGCTTGCTTTACTTGGGCCTCCTCAGTTTTTGCCTTGTTGGCTTTCATCACGCTAGTCAGGTGCCAGACGTGGACAAGCTGCAACCCAACACTCGGTAAGTGTGTGTGCATGCACTTCGGCATCTTGGCGCCACGCGCAACTACCCACCCAGCCGGAATCTGACATGCCGCAGAGGAGTGTCTGTTGGATGCAGGCTCGGCCTCGCCGACTTACCTCGTTGACTTCACCCATGGCGCCGTGGACGGCTCACAATGGAAGTCGATCGGCACTGGCGACGTAACGTACTCGTCCTCGGGAGCGGCCTTTACCATCTCGAAGAAGGGCCAGTCGCCAACGATGGAGACGGCGTGGTACTTCTTCTTTGGGCGAGCCGAAGTGCACGTGCGCGCCGCGCCGGGCACGGGCATCGTGAGCTGCGTCGTGCTCGAGTCGGACGACCTGGACGAGATCGACTGGGAGTGGCTCGGCAGCATCCCAACCGAGGTACAGACTAGCCACTTTGGCAAAGGCAACACGACATCCTACGACCGCGGTGGTAAATAGAATATCGCGGACACTCAGGGCGCCACGCACAACTACATCATCGACTGGACCCCGGCTGCCATCAAATAGTACATCCACGGCACTGCGGTGCGCTCGCTGGCGTACGCAGACGCTGTCGGCGGTAAAAACTTTCCACAGACGCCCATGCGGCTGAAGCTGGGTATCTGCGCAGGCGGTGACCCAGATAATGCCAATGGAACCATCGCGTGGGCGGGCGACCCTACAGACTACAGAAAGGGACCCTTTATGATGCTTGTCGAGCGCGTAGCCATCACCAACACCAATCCGGCCAAGAGCTATTCGTACTCGGACTTGACGGGTGCATGGACCAGCATTGTGAAGAGCAATGCTTCTCTCCCTTCTTCTTCGAGCAAGGGACCAAACGAAATCGAAACGGGCAGCAACTTGTGCGAAGCATCCAAGAACGCGGGTCGTTCAACCTCGGGCTCGGCTTCAGGGAGTAGTAATACGCCGCTGCTTCCCAATATGGTGTCGGGTGGTGTTTCTACCATGGTGGGCTACCAGGGCATCGCCTGGATACCTGCTCTATCTCGGGAGTGTTTGCCGTCCGAGCATGCTGCCATGGATGCCTGCGTTATTGGTACCTGTAGGGAGAGAGGTATCACGGAGGACGCCATCTCTTAACTAATTCTAGCCAAGTTGGTGGAGCATGTTAAAGGCTTTGCCTTCGAAGCAAGCTTTATTGAAGATTTAGGATCGTTTCCGATGGACAAATATTCCCAGTCTGTCAAGTCTAATTCGCCACGATACGAAATAATTGCAAGCCAGGGTTGGGTTAGCTTGAATTAATTACCCGATAGGCATAGATGACTCATCGGCAAGATTACCTCCCTGGCACCTTACCTATTAAGTACATTATTTCCACCAGTTTATTGGCAAGAGCGTTGCCCCCCTTCGTCACTTAACACTCAACACTCCCTGCTGTTTCACATAACAGCAAGCATCGATCACAACTTCGATTACCTAAACCAAAAGTCAAAAACTCGAAAGCTAGGTAGTCATGGCCTCCGTCAAAAAAGCCAGCGAAGTTGTCAGGTACTTGGACACAACAACAGCCTATGACCTCTGGGCTGAGGTGTACGACACGGACAACAACTTCCTGCAGGCCCTGGACTCGATCGAAATCCAATGTTTGCTTCCGAAACTTTTGTCCAGTATCAAGTCGCCGAAGCCGTGGAAAATAATCGACCTTGGCTGCGGCACGGGGCGCAACACGGTGCATCTCCTCGACATACCCGAGACAGATATTGTTGCACTCGACCTCAGTCCCAAGATGCTGGAGGTTGCTCGCAAGCGGCTGGGCGAAGCTGCTGCTGCTGCTGCTGTGGTATCTGAGGATACTCTTGGGGTCGAGGACAACAATACCCGACTCATATTTCAAGTGTTTGATATCATGAACCCATCAGCATCGCCAAACCCACCACCAAAAGACGCCGATACCATGATTTCGACACTCGTCGTTGAGCACGTCCCGTTAGACATCTATTTCTCCGCCGCCGCCAGCATGCTGAAAGCAGGTGGTTTCTTTCTCCTGACAAACATGCACTCCGACATGGGCAAGATCAGCCAGGCGGGCTTTATCGACCCCAAGACGGGACACAAGATCCGCCCGCAAAGCTATGCCCACTCTGTTGAAGAAGTTGTCACCGAGGCGGTAAACCACGGATTTGAGGTTTCTTCGGAATTTGAGGAGAGGGAAGTCACGGAGGAGACTCGTGAACTGTTTGGGCCGCGGGCAGGGAAATGGGTTGGTGTCAAAGTCTGGTATGGTGGGATTCTAAGAAAGACTCGATGTTAGTGATGATGAGCGGTGTTGGAAGTACTAGGAAAAAGGTCCAGGAATTGAGGAAGGCATTGGTGGTTAGTCAGCTAGATGGCGAGATGTGATCTGATAAAGGATTGGTTGTGTTTCTTGTCTTGAACTCCCTTTCGTGCCACTTCTATATCTAGGCGTGCCTTTCATTGTTTAGTGTATAATCAGAGACACTGAGAGGTGTAGTGTTGCTTTCGGCCGATTCAAGACACCTCTTGGAGGCGGCCAGAGGAGATGCTCTAGAACGAACAACAAAGCTCTATACTTCTCTGCATTGCTGGCTCTGGGCCATCAACCTGCCGCATTGCGAGTAAGCTGACCGAGGCACACATTTGCGTTTACAAATCACAACTACTATTCCTGTCCAAATACTATAAAACCCCTGCCGCTAACCGAGGTAGTACCTATCAACATGGGCTTTTGCAGCTCCCCGATGGAGACGTCACTGGGGGGGTGACGCACCGAAGTTCCAGAAAATCACCATGGAGTCTAACTCTTCGCTCATCCTTCCCGGTACCATGGCAAGTTTTAGGCCTCACACGTCAGATAAAGGCTGCACTCGCCTCGGCTTTGATATAAGTCCCGAGCTTGGTAGGATGGGCGAATGTTGATGCTTAACCACTCAACTGAATCCGCTAATTACAATACGTACCTACCTATTACTCATTGGTATATAAATGACTCGTTTGGTCCGCGACATCATCTCTTTCCCAACTTCATCCTAACCAATATTTTATCTCTACTTAGGTAGTCAGGTCAAGAAAGGACCACATAAAAGTCCCCTCGTCCCGATATTACTCAAACCAAACACAAGCACGACAATGCAGACCCAAAGAGTTATCATACTAGCTGACGGCTTACTATTTCCGCTGCCGCTGCCGCCTCCCGTCGATACCACCATCTCCCTGGGCGAAGCCCAATTCGCCCCTCCACCCTGCGGTGACGCCAGCGAACAAAACATTAACACCAGCGACTGTGCCACGGCCGTCTCCGTGATGCTGGCCGCCCACTGTATCAGTGGGCTTCGCGCTGTCCCAGCCGCGGCCCCGCAAGCCTCCGAGTCCATTATCCAGCAGAATGTCAGAGCCTGTCGGGTTACAGTCGGCGTCTTCGTGGGAAGCGATACTGCCACCTTTGCCGAGGACCCAATCCAAGGCGAGTTCCCAACTTTTATCTCGGGGCGCGTTGCGCCCCCCAACAAACCTCACAACGGCAACCCTACCGCCATGTCCATCGACGGAAGGCTGCGCCTTCTTTTCTCTAACGGCCTCCCTGTGGGTCCTGAATGAGTTGATGACAAAATTCTATACGAGGGGACTAGCGCTTCTCTCCTTAACCTTGATGGCGGTTACATTAGGGACTTGACTGGGTTGCGAACTTTGGATTATCGGTGGAACTTCATGAGACTAGCTTGCAATAGAAGACTGACAAATTTGGATGTGATGTGCGGGAGCGTGGAAAACAGCCGTGGGTGTGACATGGACGAAAAGGGGAATAGAGAAACATGGATGAAGTATCTGGTTTACCTAATCAACTGATGAATGAAATGTTAGGGGGATCTATCCGCCATCGGATGAGAAACAACTCGGGCTGAGAAATGCCGCCGTACTGTCAAGAAGGAAGAAGCACAAGTCGCTGCCGCAGGCTCCAACGAAGCCATCTTGAATCGGGAACCTTGCGGCCCTGACTGATATCATGCATGAAAAGAAAAAGGCATCCAGGGCGGACCGGTCGCGTACCGATAAGCTAGTCCTCAAAGCTTACCTCACTTCCGATCTCGCCTCCTTGATACAGAACAGAAACTTTAATGGCTAAGTCGAATTCGATGCGGAGCTGGAACTCGACTTCGTGCACCTCTATGCCATCTGCATTCGTCCACCGAATCATGTTTGGAACCTGCGTATCGTCGAAGTTCCAGCAGATGCGAAAGATGAAAAACACTTCTGAGTGGAGTAATGGGTAGACACATTGAATGTTAGCTGGCTGGGTACAGCGGGAGGGAGAGGCGTTGGGAGGTAGACTAAAGTGGCGGCAGGCCTTACCAGAGTCATTGAGCCGTCTCGGGGTTCCCATTTTATCCTCACGACAACCAACAAGAAGAACCCGACAATGATACTTTGAGTTCTGCCTGCTCGTGAAGCGCTTCTTGATGCAGCACGTGGCCGTCTTGGGCAACCTAGCGCCCTTTTCGAGTCCCGCAAGCCAAGTAATGGGGATTCCGGTGCTCTCTTCGGCAATCGAATCTTTTGCAGCAGCATCGTGGAGAGCCAGGCCGGTGACCACGCCATAATGCATGCGAGTCAGCCACACAGGGGCCAGCTTCCTTGCCTCTGCATCAAGGCCGAACAAGACGGCACCCCGAGATACGCAATCCCTGTATTGGGATTATTAATCAGTAAGCCTAATATTTGGCTTAAAAGTATTCTTCGGCGGCGCAAATCACTTTGCTCACGTGCAGTGTACATACCACTCGTTCAGTTGGTAGGCCAAAGTCCCACGGGCAAGGCAGTTCTTCCGGATACACTCATAAAAATATGGGCCTGCTCCAGCATCGATTCGCCCAGTCATGATGACTCCCTGTTTGCAGTGTAGTTTAGCCGGTAGGTTGCCAGTACAATGGAGGCAGTTACAAAGCCGAAAATGAGCTCGCTGCGGGCTAGCTTACCTTGGGTTTTGCAGCGCTTGCCAGGACCTGATTCTCGATGGTCTCTAAAATTTGTAAGATCCAAGGGTCCATTATCCCTTTCATTTGTGCACTATAAACACTCGTTAGCCCCATTGTCCTTTATAATCAAGCGGAAAGAGAAATGGATATACGAACTTGTCAGAGACAGGGTGCGGTCCTCAATGTTCAGTGTCTCATCGTCGTCAATGCCCACTTCAACGGGGAGGAAGATCTCCATGCAATCATCCTCCCTCGAAAAGTGAGCCAGAATGGTTTTAAACGAGGTAAGAAGAGAGCTGCCATCTTGCAGCTTTTTTTCCGGAATCCGACGATATCTGTCCGAGCCAAGCCATGTCTCTAACCAGTTAAGAAATCTCTAGTCACAAAACAAATCGTCAGCAAGAGCACTCACTGTAGACACTGCATTCATTTTAAAGACTTGCCTCTTCAATTTGAGCCATGCCGCACATGCTGTCACGGCTGGGAATCACCTCCTCGACAGACAAGACTGGGTGCGTGTGTGTGACGCGGTAAGATGAGACTATTACAGACGAGCTGCAACACTCCGTAAGCAAGAAGATGTCGCCAACCTGGACACCAACCTCTTGTCCCCCCATGAGCTTGTTTAGGGCGTAAACAATAGCAGCCTCACACTCGACAACGGCGTGAATATTATTCACGCCATCACCAAAAGCCCGGTGCACCGCTCTGAGCAGCCTATCTCTCGCAGCTTCTGACCATAAGCCTGGCACGGGAACAACGAGGTCCTTGCACATTGTACTGAACATTGCGCGGCCGTACAGCTTCTCCATTTCTGCCCAGGCAGCTTCGCGGAGACATTTGAGATAATTGGCGGCGAGGTTAACTGCGTCCTCCATGGTCATGTTGCCTTGCTGGGATATGATATTATTGGAGTTTGGTTTGGTAAGGCGCTCAGCTGTAGTAGAGTCGGCGCGGACAATATTTCTTTCTATGTGTAGCCATCAAGCGCTCGACTTGAGGTGAGCCGATCAACAGGTTGTGCTCCGTCACATATTGTTTGATGGTAGCCATGAGACGCTTGGCTTCATCTAGTCCGGCTTCAAGTTTCTGCTCGTTCAGTGTCTCCAGAGAAGATAAGGTCTCAATTTCGGACAGCGCAGTGGTGGCCTCGGGGCTCGCCTCTTCCTCGTGACTCGAACCAGGTTGGGTCTTCAACTCGTTGAACTTCAACCTTGTATCCCCCAGGTCGTCGCGGAGTAACACTAGACTCTTCCTGTCAAGCAGCGTCTTCTCAGCTCTTGGATGTTGTCGTGCCTTGTCAGAACCGTCCGATTCCAGCAAATGATAGCCGGGATTTTAAGTGTGAATGCACCCTGGCCTTGATGTCGCGTCGTATGCAATTCCCCCAAACAACGTCTCCGTTTGGCATGTAAGCGATGGCCGTCCTAACTCTACCCCAGTCAACATTCTAAAGACCCGGCCAGCTGCACAAAGAAGAGATAGTATCTGCCGTGCGCTCCCCATACGCAACTGTACTATTAAATGCCGAGGAACTGCGTCAGTTCTGGGAGCAAATAACGCGAAACAGTGCATGTGCTTGCGAATAATCGTCGCTAAAATGGAGGCCGATTACGATGCGATTCATTTTGATGACCGATAACCGTGATATGTTCAGTCGTGGATTAGGAAGAAAGCAAATTGGTAACACCTGCTTCAGTCTCAAAGAGGGGTAACGACGGGGTCACGATCCCTATTACAGGAAGAAGTGTTGGCCTTAGGCCAAGATGTGCCTAAGGGCCCGCCCAGCAGCTTGCAGATCATCCACAGGAGCGAGACGCCGGCGAGTCCCGGGCCCGGGACATAGCAAAGTCGGGACCACGAGCACGCGCCGCGGGCACCAGA
Organism: Lasiosphaeriaceae sp. G1095; assembly: GCA_027569635.1. Classification (NCBI taxonomy): domain Eukaryota; kingdom Fungi; phylum Ascomycota; class Sordariomycetes; order Sordariales; family Lasiosphaeriaceae; species Lasiosphaeriaceae sp. G1095. The sequence goes on along the minus strand of JAPDFK010000356.1, from coordinate 7,275 downwards.
CTAATCAGGGTGTTCCCAGGCACATAAGGTACTAAGACGAGGTAGAAGGCTTTCTATATAAATAAATAAGTTAAAAAGACTTTATAAAGAGAATAATATTATATATTATATTTAAAAAAGTTTATTTTCTAACGTTATACCTTACCTTATTAATTTAATAATTAATATAAAATTCTATTCTTAACTTATAACTTTAATCTTAGTTATATAATAATATAAAGTAGGATAGATACGCTTGATCAAGGTAGTTACAATGGTGGCAACAAGTAGGATAAGCAATAACTGACAAAGGTATAAGACTTTAACTTAGCTCTCACAAGGAGAGGTAGGTGAGAGCTACTACTTATATATATAGTTGGAAAACTGAGCTCCCTTATAAAGGTGTAGTTATGCTATAGTGTAGCTTCTTATAACTTATAGGGTAGTGCGTGCGCATAAGTAGAGAAGGGTATATATAAGTAGGTTAAGGGAGTATATATATTAAGGTACTTTTTTCTTATAATTATCCCTCCCTGTATAGCTAACGTTCTTATTAAACTTTTTTATTTAATTACTTTAATTTTTTTCTAATAATAAAAGCTTTAATAATATAGCTTCTAATTAGAAGTTAAGGGTTTGAATTTTTTTTAAAGTATTTTTACTTTAATTTATAAGAATAGGTTAAAATGCAAAAATACTTTTTTTTTAATTAATTATTTTATATAAGGTAGGGCAGGTACGCCTGATTAAGGTGGTTACAATGGTGGTAATAAGTAGGGTGAGTAATAACTAATAAAGGTATAAGACTTCAACTTAGCTCTTGTAATAAGAGGTAGGTGAGGGCTACTGCTTATATACATAATTAGAAGACTAAGCTCCCTTGTAAAAGTGTAGTTATACTACAGTATAGCTCCCTATAGTTTGCAGGGTAGTGCGTACGCATAGGTGGGGGGCGCGTACAAATAGGTTAGGGGAGTATATATGTTAAAGTGCTCCTTCCTTATAACTATCCCCCCCTCCATAGCCAACGTTCTCATTAAGCTTCTTTATTTAATTACCCTTATTCTTCTTTTAATAATAAAAGCCTTAGTAGTACAGCAGTTAGCGCGCTAGTCTCTTAGCTAGAAGTTAAGGGTTTAAATCCTTTTTAAAGTATTTCTACGTTCTAGTTTATAGGAATAGGTTAGAGCATAAGGACATTTTTTTTTTTTAATTAGTTGTTCTATTTCCAATGTTTTTATTTTACTTTCTTTTTATATCTTCCTAATAGCTTGTGTACGTTAGTTAAGCACCTATGCAATTCCTAAGTATTATACTTTACAAACTAGCTTACTTACTTAATTAAAAACCTTTTTTCTTTTTCTATATCCTTATATTTTATAATATTTTCTACTTCCTACTCTTCCTCTTTATTTACAATTTTTAGTAATAATAATACTTTTTAGCTTTTAGTAATATGCTATTTTTCTAATAAAAAAACTAAAAAAAACATTGTATAGTTAAGCGTACTTAGCTAGTAGTTAAACTTAGTACGCTTAATTACTAATTTTTTCTTTTATTTTAACTAAGGTAAATTTTAGTATTAACTTTTTTCTAGCTTTAAATTGGAAATTTTAAGTTAAAAGGCTTATAGTCTTTTCTTTTTTAAATTTCACTTATTAATATTATGCGTTATAGTACTTTTTTTGTAAGTTTATAGCTTTTTATTAGTAGTAGTATATTTGTTTTTATAATTAGGTAAGCTTATTTAGTTGTTTATAAATCCTTTATATTTTTAATTGTACAAAAGGTATATAATTTATTATTTAAAGGTAGTAGTTATATAAAGCTTTAAATAAGCTTATATTAATAGTTAAGTAAATGCTATTATTATAAGCAAACTTAGCTTTTAGAAAAAGTAGTGCTTATTAAGCCTTTTTGCTAATAAAATATTTTAAATAATACTAAAAGCTTTAATGCATTCGTTTTAACTAGCTATTAGTTTATAAATAGTAAATAATTAAATTTTTTTACTCAACTTAATAAATTTTAAATAATTTAATTTAAAATTTGCTAGTTAATAAAAAATCTTAGTTAAAAACTATATTTAATAGTATGTTAAAGTAGCATTTTATATATTTGTAAAATAATTATGCTAACTTAATAATAATAATAGTAATAGTAATTGCAATGAAAAGTACAATTTTAATAAACTTATTAACAATTGCTAAAGCTATATTAATAATATAATTTTAATATTAATAGGGTAGTAGCTTTATAATAAAGTTTATGCTAATTTCTTTAAATAGTTACGTTAGTAATAAAAAGGAAGTTAGCTTATTATAAAGTTTATATTTAAGTTATTAGTTTTTTAAACAAACTTAGCATTAGTTAACGTAAGTTTGCATTTTTATATTAAAATTCTCTTAATAAAATCTCCGCTTTAATAAGTTTATTATTTTCTAGCTTCTAAAATGCTTTGTATAGGAGTTATTATAATATAGCTATATATGTTCTTTTTATACTATTAATATTATTAGGATTACTAGCTTGCTTTTAAATTAGAAAGCCCTTTTATTATTAACGCTATCATTTTTTAGCTTATTTTAAATTTTAGTATTCGTACGTTATACGCTATTATTTTTTAAATTTAATTTAATATTTGCCTAGCTTATACTATTATTTCCTAATTTCCTTTTAAGCTTAGTACCCGCGTATTTTTAATCCTCAAATACTACTTACTTTTGAGTGCTATATTTAGCATCCCCTTTTTATAAAGTAATAATTAACTTATAAAACTTATAATTTAAGTTTTATTCTTTAACTACTTTACTAATATAAACCTTTATTATAACTATATAAAGGATTAGTAAGTTAGTATATTAAACGCTTTATTGCAATTGCGTTTTAACTTTTTAACTTAATTGTTTTAATAAAATTAGCTACTTTAGCGAATTTGTAGTAGTTTTCTTAATATAATATCTTAACTTTTTTATTAGAATATAGTTATTCTGCTAGTAGTTCTTTTCTCAAACTTCCACTTTATTAAATGTTATATATTCGGAAGCTCTAAGGGCAAAGCACGTTATAGCTAAAACTTTAATTATTTTAATTTAAAAATGTTAAATTATTATATTACATTTTACTACTTTGTAGTACTTTTAAGAGCAAAGGCTTTTGCATTTTCCTACTTAAATTTAGGCAATTATAGCCTATATTACCTTTAATAGCTTTTATATTAATTATAACTTTTTATTTAACGTTAATAATATATTTTTATAAAAAAAATTTTTATTATATAATTAAGTTTTTATAAAAAGGAATTAGTTAGGTTCGTAACGCTAAGCTTATATTTAATATTAAAATTAAAAGGGAATAAGCAATAAATTTATTAAGCTAAATAGCTTTTAAAGTTTTTTATTAAAGTAATAATAATTTTTTAGAATTTTAGAATTTATAAGAATTATAAACTTTTAATTACTATTATTTAAATAATAACTTTAATATTTTATTAATTTAATAATAATAATAAGTTCTTTTTAACTAGTAGTTTATTAAAGCTTAATATTAAAGAGCTTTTACAATTAGTAAGTAATTAAGTGCTATTAAAAATTAATTAATTATAATAAGATTTTTAAAACTGTTTTATTATTAGCATTAGTTTCGACTTAGTTGGATAACTTAGTTTTTAATAAGCTAGGAAATTCATTTGTAAAAAGGCTTTTTAAAATTAATAAAAGGTAGAATTAACTTTTTAGAACTATTGGAAGGAAGTAGAGGTTTTTCCTTTAAAAAATACTATAATAAGGGCGGTTATTTTTAAATATTTTTAAATAAAGTAATAGTAAAAGTTAGCGAATTTAAGGAAGATTTGGATTTTTTGGGTTAATTATAGTAGTAGTTATTTTTAAATTGCTTTTACTTTTTTAGGGTTTATAAAAATACCTTTTTCGCTAATAAAGAAGTTTAAAATTTTAATTTGATTTTAATAAAAAAAGTATTTAAATTATTTAATAAAAAAGTTAGGTTTACTTTAAGTAGTTAAAAACTTATAAAATATTAGTAATATATTTTTTATAAGTATATAAGTAAATAAAAATATTATTTAAGTAAATAATATAAAATATATTTACTAAGTTAGTAAAAGCTTAATTAATATAAGTTTAAAAAATAGTTAAAGTATTAATTAAGCTAAAAGGTATAACTATATATTTAAACTAATTATAATAAGTTTTAAAAGCTATTTTTTATTAGTTAAACTAGTAAACTTAAATTTAATAGTAAGCATTTTTAAAGTTTAGCTTAGTAAAGAATTGTATATTTATTAATTAGTTTATTAAATTGTTAAATAATAGAAAAGAGTATTAATTTTTAATAATAATTTTATTTAAATTTTAGTAATTGATATAAAAACGTATAATTCTATTTTTTTTAAGTACAAAAATAATTAAAGCTTTAGTAAGGCTATTATTTTTAATAATTTACTTGTTAATAAAGTTTTTTTTAAATATATAAAGCTAATTTATTTAGCTATTATTTATTTAAAAAGTAAATATAACTTTATAACAATATAATTTCATTTACGAAGTTAATATAATATTTTGCTTTTTTAAAAGTATTTAGTATTTTAACTGTTTATTTTAAAAAAAACTATTATTTAGTACGCTAGTTCTAATAGTAATAGTAGTAGCTAGCTTCTTTCAAATTCGCTTAAAATGTTAATATAACCCTTTTTAAGCTTATAGTAACGTTAAAGATTATAGTTGTAAAGGCTAGTATGCTATTAATAATATTCTTTATTAAAGTTGCTAGCAAAATTTTTAAATAAAAGCTTTATTTAAAAGTATTAGTAGCTATATATAAAATTATACTTTTTTAGTTTATATTAAAGTTTTTTTATAGTATTAGTAGTGTTCTTTTTAGCTTTTTAACTTTATAAAAGAATTAGAAAATAGTATAAGTTTTTTTTTACTTATTAGTAAATTAGAATGTTAAATAGAAAATCTTATAATTTTTTAACTAGCTTTTATTAAAGTTAATAAATTATAGTAAGTTAAAACTTTCTAATTTTAAAAATGAAGCGATATAATAAATATAATAAAACTAATAATTAATATAATTAATTTAAGCTTTTAAGTTAGTATTAAAAGTTATTAGTACTAGCTTAGTAGTTTAATTGCAACGTTAAGAGTAAACGTTACTTTAAATAGTAAAAGTAGGGCTTAGTTAAACCCTATTAAAAATAGTTTAAGTAGTCCAATTAAAGTTATTATTTACTACTTTCTATTTTCCAAATTATTTTCCAAATTTAAGAGTTTAAAGTACTAGTCCTCCTCGCTATTACTATTACCTTTTACTAACATTCTATACCTAAGCTTTAATTACGGGTAATATTATAAAAAGTTAATAAAAAAGTAATAGCACTATAAGTGCTTTAGCTTATTATACTAGTAATATATAATACCCTTTTTAAGGTAGTTAAGTAATTAAAAGTTTAGTTTAGTAAATAGTAATACTTACGTTATTTAACGAATATATAAAGGGGGTAGCTTAGTGTAGAGTTTTTAAGGGTTTTTAGCTAGAGTTTAAAACTCTTTTTATAAAATCTAAGCTTTGCTATATTTTAGCTTTATAAAAGCTTTTTTTATAGTGCGTAAAAGCTTTTTAGCATAATTAAAGCTAATTGGAAATTTTAGCCGTTTTTAGTAAGCATTCTTTTTTAGCTATTTTAGAAAGAAGTACACGCAAGCTAAATACGCTTATACTATTTAATATAATCCTTTGCTAAAATAATATTAAAAGTAGTTTTAATATAGTAGTTATAATAGAAGTAGTTAAACTTAAGCTAGTAATTGTAAGCTATAAAAACACTATTAATTTTTATATTAGGGAAGTATTATACTAGTATTGCTTACTCTTAGTAAAATTCTTAAAAGGATTTGTTATTTTAGTTATATATTATCTAATCTTTTTATATTTAAATTTTTCCAAATTTACTATTAAAGTAGTTAAAGTTAATATAATTTTTAAATTCTTATTATAAAACTTATTAAAAGTTTGCGTTGTAAAGGTAGTTTTAGTAAGTTCACTATTACTATTATATTTTAGCTTCTATTTAAATGCTAGCTTATTAAATAAGAAGCTATTTAAGCTAGCCTTTGTACGTAGCATTACCTTACTCTACCGCTTAAAGCTAATCTTCTTATTCTTAAAAGATAACATTTACTTTAAGCTTGTTAACTATATAAGTAAGTAGCTTATTATCCTTTTACTAGCTTAGTTTTTTTTAGCCGTTAAATTAGTTAAAGTAATGTTAAAATTACCAAACCTTATAAAAACATTAATTAACACTTACATTATTAAAGCCTAAAGTTGCTAAAGGTTTATACTAATAAAAATAGTTTGAAAATCGAGAAAAAGCAGCTCGCCTATAGTTAGAATCTCCTTTTCTTAGCTACTTTGCATTTAGCTAACGAAGTCCTTAAATGCTTACATTTGTAATAAATTAGCTTAGGGAGAAGCTTTCCCTTTTTTGTAGGTATTACTTATTATAGTAATTAGTTTAATTGGATTGTAAGGTATAGAGGTTAAAGAATTGTAAGGTAGGGCAGGTACGCTTAATTAAGGTAGTTACAATAGTAGTAACAAATAGGGCGAGCAATAACTGATAAAGGTATAAAACTTTAACCTAATCCTTACAATGAGAAGTAGGTGAAGGCTACTACTTATATATATAGTTAAAAGACTAAGCTCCTTTATAAAAGTATAGTCATGCTATAGTGTGGCTCCCTGTAGCTTACAGGGTAGTGCGTGCGCATAGGTGGGGGGCGCGTACAGGTAGGTTAGGGGAGTATGTGTGTTGGGGTGCTCCTTCCTTACATTTTATTTCTAATATTTTTTTTTATTTTTTTATATATATATTTTTAACAACTTATATATATTAATTAAATATTCATATAATTTCTAAATATTATACTTTATAAGCTAGCTTACTTATTTAACTAAAAACTTTTTTTCTTTTCTTATATTTTTATATTTTATAATATTTTCCATTTTTTTACTTTTCTTCTTTATTTATAATTTTTAATAATAATAATATTTTCTAACCTTTAATAATGTACTACTTTTTTAATAAGGAAATTAGGAAAATATTATATAATTAAGCGTATTGAGCTAATGATTAAATTTAATATATTTAATTACTAATCTTTTTTTCTATTTTAATTAAAATAAGTGTTTATACTAGCTTTTTTCTAATTTTAAATTTTAATGTAAAAATAAAAGTGCTTATATGTTTTCCTGTTTTAAATTTTAGTT